>PVHY01004856.1:8742-50274 GCA_004024945.1 Uropsilus gracilis | reverse complement strand
GATGGTTTAACATAGAGTAGACATGCTCAGTGGCCTAGAAGGAAGGATGTTTTAACACTGACGTAAATTCGACAATATTGAGAAAAGCACATTTGCTAAGTTTTTCTTTTGATGAAATACAGCTTTTGATTCAGTGTCCCCCTCTTCTAGTCTCCCCCCAGCCCCCATCAAAATCTAGGGAAATGATGACATAGAAGGCCAGCCAACAGTAAAAGTTTTCCAGTAATTTCTAAGAGGGATTCCTTAGCAAAGAAAACATGGACTGTTCTTAAAATAAAAACACACCTCTTTGACAGGACTCCCATTGATATTTTCTTAGTGTTTGAAATCCACAGTTCTCTTTGGATTTTTAAAGTGTGAGAGGATACCTGCCATCCATGTAGTTCAGCCCCTGAGGCAGGGCGGAGGGGCAGTGAGGGTGCTCATGGCATAAAACAGAGGGCTCACTCACGTATCTGGCTACCTTCCTGCCTGGCCAAATGAGTATTGAAAGTCTTAATGAGAAGAAGCTTGTTGATATTGGCTTGTTTTCCACCTTATTGAGTTTCTGTCACAGTTGTCTGACCAACATCCAATGACTTAATTTCATTTGCTTTCTTTCTGGGGGAAGGGTGGAAAAGAAATTCACAAAGAAATAGAAAGAATTGACAGCTAAATAGATGTGTATAGAAAACAAGAATGTGGTAACTGAAATAGTTACACTGAAATAGTGACTGGATGTTTCAAAAGGTTTAATTTTACTTGAAATTATAGTTATGTTAAAAAACAAATTGAAGAAAAGTGATTTTTTTGTTAGATATAAACTTTATTTTATGCAGGTGCAATTGTTAATATATAGAAACATGTGAGTTAAAATTGGAGACACATTCAAATATTTTGAAAGAATTTGGTGTACATTTGGTAAAATTTCATGTCACTTCTGTCATGAATAAGCCATCAATGATTATTTAGCATTAGAAGTTGTTCAGGAGTTTAGACAGAAATATGGGAAGTGTTTTAAGCTGAAACTTACATAATATTATAAACCAATGCAATAAATGCTATTTTATTGAAACAAAGAAAAAGAAAATGAAATTAATTTTTTCTCTTTTAAATAATTAAATCAGCAACAAATTTTAAGAGTTTCTTTTTTCCAATCCTGACTTGAAATACTGTCCTTGTAATATATTCTGCTATGGATATGCAGAGATACAGTTGTAGATTTTCTCTTCTTTCACATTGATCACTTAAGAAAAAATCATTGTACAGCCATGGTCTTTTAGAAAAGACTACCAGCCAAGGTGGTAGGGGTGTTGGGAACCAGGTTTGCCTTTTGAGAAGTCCTACTCCCATTACTTGTCAGGCCTGGCCTCTGTAACTGACCTCCACCTTCCAGTGACTACTTGCTAGGCTCCACTCTTCAGCAGGTGGAAGACTTTTTGCAAAATGGGTGTGGCAATAGTGACCTACTGGATAGAATTGAGTAAATACATTGAAAATGCTTAGAGAAGGTTTGGCACACTGTAAGTGCTCAGTAAATGTTAGCAGTTATTACTTTCAAATGTTATAATTCTGTAGTGCTCATTTTTCTCATTTGTATAAGAATACATTTTCCTGAGCTTCTTGGCATGGCTAATCTAAAGGATCACTTGTCTGAAAGGATTTTTCTCTCCAGAAGGAAAGAGAAAATATATTTAAAGACTGAAGGCTGAAAGAATAAAATAAACATCAAACACTGGGACAGTAAAGAAGTTTTCTTGGGTCTGGGATAGCAAGGAAGGTTTCTTGGCCAAAGTACCAGCTAAGTTATGGTCTAAAGTGGTGGTTGCCAAACTCAGGTAGATTAAAAAGAAACAACAACTAGAAAACAACTTTATTTTATTTATTTATTTATTTTTGAGACTAGGTCTTGCTATTGTTGCCTGTGGAACCGCAAGTCTTGTTGCCTGGGTTACCACAGACTCAAGCAATCTCCAGCCTCAGCTTCCCAGGTAGCTGGGATTACAGGTGCGCGCCCCCATGCCCAGCTATTTTTTTGGAACTAGGTCTAGCTACAGGCCCCAGGCAGGATTCGAACCATGATCCCTAGCCCTGGCTGCTTCATAGGCTGAAACTTACAGGCACGAGCCACCGTGCCCGGCCTAGAAAACAACTTTAGAAAACAAATACAGATGCTAGACTTAATTTTGTCAAATAATGGTGGAGAGAATTCCTTCTCCCAGCTGATGTCCCAGTGCTTTACAAAAGGCCCTTGAAGATGAAAACAGCTCAGTCCAGCCACTAGCTTAAAGGACAGGGCTTTTTTATGCATGTATGCTTGCATGTATGTATGTATGTGTGTGTATGTATGTATATCTTTTACTTCCTCTCTCCATATATATGGGTATATATACACATACACACATACATACATACACACATACGTGTATATCCATATATGCATATATGATATATGTATATGTGTATATATATCCATATATATATGGATATATATATACACACACACATATCCATATATGTATATATGGATATATATACACACACATTGTATTTCCTGGGGTTCTCCCACCACCATATCACCTGTGAACCATCATTTTGATCTTTTGTGCTCATCCCTTCCTTGATTTTCCTCCCCTTCCCTTCCCACCCAACTGTTTGCTTTAGTTTTGTTGTCATCTTGTTAGCTTTGACATTTTCTTGAGCCTTTTGTTTGTTTTCAATTTATCTCATTTATAAGTGAGACCACCTGGTTCTTGTCTTTGTATTTCTGGCTTATTTCTGTTAGTATAATTTTTTCTAGGCCCATCCATGTTATCACAGATGCATCAAGTTTGTCTTTTTTGGTTGCTGCATAATATTCCATTGTGTAAATATACCATAACTTTTTCATCAGTTTGTCATTTTGGGGACATTTGGGTTGTTTCCAAATCCTTGCTATTGTAAAAGTGCTGCTATAAACATGTGCGTACAGGAGGACAGGTCTTTAAATTGCCGTTTTTATCCACCATGGGCCAGGCACTCAACATACCTGTGTTTGGGAAGTACATCCTTCACTATGAGAACTTCACCGTAGTCAATTGTGCTTGGGAAGTGATCAGGGGATATTGTGTATGAGTACTGGGATAATGAATGCTAGCTGCTTTATTTGGTCAATCCCAAGTTCTAGCTGAGTAACAGAAAACCATTACTTCTCATGCACATCAAGTCTGCATGTGGGCAGGCAGTCTTTCTACACCTGTGGCTATGCCATTGGGAACATGTGAGTTTCAGGTGAAATGTGAGGGAGAAGAGCAAAGAGGGGGTGTTTGACTCTCAATTGTCTCAGCCTGGAACTGATATATTTGCCAGCAGAACCCTCTTAAGTGGTCTGTTCCTAGGGCAGGGAGGGGGATGGGCATTACAGACACCCCCTGCCCATGGGTACTGTGATTGCCTGAGTGTGGGTCACTGTGGTGGGAAGGAAAGCACCAGCCAGAGACTGGTCTCATATGCATTTGTGAATGGGAGTAAGGGGAGGGAAGAGCTGAAAAGATCAACTGAAATAAACCGAAGGAGCTGGGCATGGTGGCTCGTGCCTGTAAGCTTCAACCTATGAAGCGGCTGGGGTTAGGAATCGTGGTTTGAGTCCCGCTTGGGGCACGTAGTGAGACCTAGTTCCCCCAAAATAAAGCTGTGCGTGGTGGCACATGCCTGTAATCCCAGCTACCTGGGAAGCTGAGGCTAGGGATTGCTTGAGTCTGCGGTACCCTGGGCAACATGAGCCTGTGGTTCCACTGGCAAAAATAGCGAGACCTAGTTGAAAAAAAAAATGAAACAAACTGAAGGAGAATAGGCACTCCAGGGTTTAAGCTTTATTAAAGATACAATAAAGTTTTGGGGCAAGAACTAATATCAGAACCTTCTTAAAGAAAATAGTAGTTGCTGTAAGAAATAGTAGATTCAAGGAGAAGCAGCAATGTAAGTGAAAGTAGTGAAACTGAAGATCTAAAGATACTAAAGATTCTATAGGAGTAGAATTGATGGAAATTCTTGAGAACTGTTCATATATAAGGGAGCAAAGGAAGCTAAGAAGCATTTAAGATATTTTAAGGTCTCTTGGAAATTGGGTGAATTATATTTAATAAAGTAAACTGTCAGAGAAAGCTTCCTAACTTATTCTATACCCTGTTTGATCTTTCCTTAGTCCTATTGATACAGGGTAGTGATGTAGTTAAAAATTGTATTGGTGCCAAAATATCCTGGTGGGTGGAATCTGAAATACCTGCAAGAGAAAATGAGAAGCAGAAAAAGGATGATAAAAAGGATGAACATGGCGAGAGAAAAAAAGAGGAGAGATGAGAATGGTGGGCTGATAGAATAGGTCCACATGGCCTGACCGGGGGAAGCCCCCTGAAAGATTGAACTGGTGGTGGCAAAGAGCCATGGTGGGAGAGTGGCCAGCAGAGAATTAGCTGGTGTGGAGTCAGAGACCAGAATGGCAGGCTGGGGGTGACCAGGGGCTGCTGAGGGTAGGCCTGGTGGATTTGGCCAGATGCTGTCCAAGGAAGGCCTGGTAAAGGAAGCACATGGAGCCTCAGCAAGGTGGCAGATTTGGAAAGCTGATTTGTGCATCAGCAATTGTGGAAGAAATTTAAAGAGCCTTGGAGAAGCAGAGCAGTTTGGAATGCCAGAGAGAGAAGAAGCAAAGAGAAGATGCTGGAGAAAGACTGGACTTTGCAGAAGTGCCTACCTCTCAGGTTTGGAGGGGCAAAAGGCACCATCATGGACATGTGTTTGGGACTTTTTGACTAAATGGTGATTAGGATAAGATAACTGGCCACTTGTGGCATTGAGGACTTTTCGCTTTCCTGGTTAATTTCCCTGGTTAATAAAACCCTGTTGTTTAAATTGCATTTGTCTGGCAACTGCTACGCGTGGGTGGTACGAACCTGAGGGAAGCTGACTGACAGAAGCTACATTTTAAAAGTGGCCTGTTGGTTAGAGGCTTCTGCCCATTTTGACCTGATTTCACGATCATTCCTACATTTTATGTTTTCTATTTCTTTGTTTAGTCTTTGTTTATTATCTTTTTCTTAGTGTCCAAAGGCAGTTATTAGACACTTGTGTGTTACTGTCTACCAGTGTTAGTGGGCCAAAGGTTTAAAAATTGTCACTGAGTCAGAATCTCTCTTACTTTCTCAGGTTCCAGCTACCTGCCACCACAAATGCAAACAGAAAGCCCCTTTGATACAGCAAAATAGAAAAGCATTTATTTTAACCAATAAGGCATTGGGTGAGAGAGATCTACTAGTGTAGAGAGAGTTCAAGATGGTCTAGTGCCAGGCACAGATTGGTGGAATTACTGCAACACTAGTCACCTGGGTGTGGCAGAGGCACCCACAAGGCCTGCTAAGCAAGGCAGGCAGGTTCCTTCTGCAGCAGACCCACCAAAAAGAATGCCAGCCCATCTGTAGGGTTCTTTCTTAAAGGCTCACAAAATGGCGGCTCAGTACTGAACTCTTCCTAGCAGCCCTCTTGCTCAGGGTTGCAGAGGTAGAGTTCAAACCATTGTACTACTCAGGCCTGGGCCCCTCCAGTTTGGTGGTGCTGAAGTCAGTGGGTGGAGTTCAGCCCCCAGGTACAAAACTCATCTGCTTAGGGCAGCTCCTGTGATAGTACTTTCTAGTACTGTCTTCCGCCCTGTGACTAGATAATACTCCTGTGGAGTATTTTACCATGCAGACCTGTTTGCTACCTACTGTAGCTGGTTCCCAGTAGGAAGTCTCTACACAGGTACTGAATAACCGAGTAAAGGAGCCCATTTTGCTGTTCAGAATTTCGCAAGCAGCAGCAGGATCTGACCATGATAGTCCATGTAGGTTCAGAGCTGGCTAAGATGTGGTAGATGGAGACCTTTGATTCCGCAGCAACTGTGAGTTTCTCTCTTCACATCTTCACCTTCTGTGACTCTTTCCTCCCCTCTCAGCTTCTTCAACTCTTCAGCACTGCCCCTGAAAAATTCCATCTTAAAATTCAATTTTAATTGTGAGGGTAGTATAACTTGGGGGAAAAAGTCATATAAGTTTAGAGAGCATGCTGCCATCTAAAGGACAGATGCGGTAGGAGGCCTGTTCTGTGAGCAGAAGTGAGAGGAGCCTGGAAATGGCATTAGCAGGGGCAGGTAAGGCCAATTTAACCTGCTCAGAAAACCTCTTGTTCTCTTTCACGACCTAAGGAAATGAAAGTCGTTGAGTAATTAATGCAAGCATCTGCTATATATATTTTTTTTTCTAAAAAAAATGTATTTATTTTTTTAGACTAGGTCTTGCTATTTTTGCCCGTGGAACCGCAGGCTCAAGTTGCCCACAGACTCAAGCAATCCCCAGCCTCAGTTTCTCAGGTAGCTGGAATTACAGGTGTGAGTCACCACACCCAGCTATATTTTTTGGAACTGGTTTTTGCTGCGTGCCCCCGGGAGGGACTCGAAACATGATTCCTGACCCCGGCCGTGGCTTCCTAGGCTGCCGCTTACAGGCATGCGCCACCATGCCCGGCCTATCTGCAAAATATTTAAAGCCACAGAATCACATTTTGGATCTGCTTTTTCTCCCCTTTTGTATTTTAAGTGTGTGTGTGTGTGTGTGTGTGTGTGTGTGCATGTGTGTGTAGAGTGCTGAGGGGGTAAACTTTTATTTTGTAAGACCCAAAAAAATTTAACATAGGTTGTTATAAATGTGTAACACCCCCTTCTCCCCCTCCTCTGGCTCCCACCCCAACTTGCTCCATTTTTTCAAAGTGTCTTCCAAGTGCATTGTCACTTAAGTGGTATTTTTGGAAATGATTTAATTTTAAAATATACATGGAGAATGACTTGGGGTGGGGAGGGGGAGAGAGAGAAAGATCTAGAAATCTCATGACTTGTGAAGATCAAATTGAAAGAAATCTTTGATCAAGTAAAATTTATTATGTGGAAGGAGTATACAGAGAGATTTTTTTTTTATATCTTCTCTTTCTCTCTCTCTTTTTGAGACTAGGTCTTGCTATGTTGCCCAGGGTACCACAGACTCAAGTTGCCTAGGATATCGTGGACTTTAGTGATCCCAACCTCAGTCTCCTAGGTAACTGGGATTACAGGCGCTCATCACGGTGCCTGGCTGCTTTTTTGAGAACCAGGTCTTGCTATGTTGCTCGGGGTAGTTTTGAACCCATGAACTCAAGAGATACCAAGCCTCTTGGCTCCCAGCGCTTGGACAACAGGTGCACGCCAACACATCCAGCTAGATCTTCTCTCTTGAAGAGGATTATTTTCTGGCTTAACTTGACAAAAATGCACAGACTTAAATTTGGAGAAATACTTTAATATCTTTACCAGTGTCAGGGTGACGAGGCAAAATTCCAGAAAACAATTGAACAGTTCAATAATTTCTGATTTTTACAGGTAGGACATTTGAGAAAGATAATTTGACCACTGAAGGAGCAGCAGCTCTAGAAAGGTCACAAAACTGCATTTGGGCTTGGAGAACACTGTGGAAGGTTCTGGAGTTACCTAGAAAGAGATCACCCAAGTAACTTCCCCAGTGTGCAAGGATTACAGCTCCAGTGGAGGGATTGTTTGTCCCTTGAAAGCATTGACAGCTCCTACAGACAAACAAATTCATTTGAATTGGGAAAAAATTGTTGTTTTTTGCACTGTGGAGATCATAATTGAGTAGGTCTGCAAAGGAACTTGAGTTCATTATGAACAGAAATCTTCTAGGAAGTAAGAGCAACTCTTAAGAAGAGGTTAGGCATCTGGTCAAGAGACAGAACTCAAGTTCAATGTGTGCTTAAAGCATGGAGGTTCTGTGTCTAGAACACTCTTTGAACAAATGCTGGAGAACTATGTGTTCTTAGCTGGAGTTGGGATTAAAGACCAGTCTTTGAGTTTTTACCCAGAGAATCTTGGGTTTGGATTTGGCAGGAGGACCATAGAAAGGCAAGTCTGGTGGGAGGAGCCAAGGATTGTGAGTTTCTGCATGAAAGGTCATGGTGGGTTATATTCCTTTTTTATTAGCAGTTGATTAATAATGGTAAGTATTTGTTGAGGAGTTATTCTATGCCAGGAACTCAGCTAAGTGCTTTCCACATATGACCTCAGTTGCTTTCTCCTGAACTAGATTAAATAAATGCTATTTATGTAGTATCTTAAAACAACAATGACCCCTCCAAACCAAGGAACTTTTAAGTAATTTTCCTAAGTTCACACAGCTCTTTGTGTAGAGTAAGTCAAATGACTTCATCAATCTAACAAGTCTGCTCTTATTACCCTAGTGCTTGTCTTCAAACATTTTGCTTGTATGACTAAAAAAAAACCCTGTGTCAAGACTTTTATGTTGACATACAATTTTTTTCATCATATGTGAAAAATTTTGTAAGTGATGTAATATGTATTTGGTGCATCCATTTAAAAAGATTTGTTGTTTGCAATGTTAAACAATATTGTATTATTGATTTTAATCCTGGAAATTATATTTTCATGCTATTTGTTTTATAGAATTTGATCCTACTATAGCCTTTTTGGCACTTCTGTCATTATTTGCTGTGATGTTCAGTTTTCTGTATTGACATGATCAGGCTGGAATATCCAGTTAGTAAATCAAACATTAATGAAAAGTTGCCGTGCAGGACTTCTTAGATGTGGTTAGCTTCCACAGCCAGTTGACTTGCTGTAAAGGCAATTAAAAAATTTTAATTGATTTTTTATTGACTATACATATTTTCCTAGATCATTGTATACCCTGAAGTTCTCCCACCACCATGTCACCCGTAAACTATCATCCTGGTCACTTGTGCTCATCTCTCCCCCAATTTCACCCTCCCTTCCTCCTCCTTGCTGTATGCTTTAGTTATGTTATCAGTTTGTTAATTCTAACTTTTTCTTGTCTTTTTGTTTGTTTTCCCTTTATCTCACATGCGAGACCATTGGTATTTATCTTTTTCTTTCTGGCTTATTTTCACTAATGTTCCTTTTAGCTCCTTCCATGTTGCCACAAATGATGTAAGTTTGTCTTTCTTGATTGTTAAATAATATACCCTTATGTAAATATACCATATTTTTTTGATTCATTTATTGGTTTTGGGGCATTTGGGTTATTTCCATATCCCGGCTGTTGTGAACAGTGCTGCCATAAACATAGGAGTACAGGTTTCCTCTTGAATTAGTATTTTTGTAACTATAAAGGCAATTATTACACTTATTGACTGAGTGATTTATCCAGCCAGGTAAAGGCCTTCAGAACAATAACTGAAGTTTCCTGAGTTAGGAATTCTTTCTCTAAGTTGCAACATTAACTCTTACCAGATTAACTTGCATATTTCAAACTTGCCTGCCCCTATATTTATGGGCCAATTCCTTAAATTGAACTGCTTTTTACAAAATTTCTACTGTTCCTGACAACCCTAACTGCAAATTCACTCAAGTAAAGTAAACTGTAATTAATAACAAAGATTTTGTAAAGTGAAGTTACAAATTACATGTATTATTCTGTTACATTAAGGTCATGTTAAAAAATATTTCTTCACTACTGAATTTTCACTAAAATTATTAACAACCTATCGTTACTCAAATGATGTGGATCTATTGAAATATTAGATGATTGTTACAGAATGTGAAAAATAGACAGTTCATCTCTTTCCATGTATGTGAAATATTTATGTGTGGTCTTGATTAAGAGAATCATTAAATTATCTTTCCATTTGGTCATCAACTATTTTGAGATTTGATATGTATGGGAGGTGGAAGTTTCTTCTGTAAACTGGGAGAAAAGTGACTGTAAAAGAAGAGAGTGACTTGTCAGACCACTTACAGGAAAGAGTACGTAGAAAAGCAGAATATCTGGAAATGGATTCCTTTGAAGTTGTCTGTGACCTCACACCGATGGTGAAACATTGCATCCATGCAGGCAGGCAAGCTCTCCTCACTGCTTGTTAAGGTGTCTAAGTTGCCTTGCTTCTAAGTCATCTCGCTTCAGGCAAGTACCTTGCCTGCTGACCTGTTTTGGACTTAGCAAATTTGTCTCTGGTTGCTGATTATTTTTGGCTTCTGTTAATTTAGACCCATTGCTTCATAGTTACCTTTGGATTCGTTGTCCATTTTGGGTCTATCATCCTGATGCTTCTTCTGTCCCAGGGTTTCCTTTTCTTCCCACAGTCATAACTCCACAGCTCGTTTTGTACGCATTCTAAAACCACACAACTCCTCATGACCACTAGGGGGTGCTAGATAGATGCTGGTGGCAGTGTTTTCTATCCACCTGTCGGCCATCTTGCTTTCATTCATTTTGTCATGAGGTACCAATTAAGTTAAAAAATGCTTCTTTGTGCTACTTGGAAATCTGGTCTCTTTGTCTGCTTTAGTCTGTTTCCATTTATCCTGCTTTATTTTTATTTACCTTTTGGTTCTTGCCCTTTTAGGCTTAATTGCTTTTTACATTTCCTTCCGAGGTTTTAATTTGCTTTATTACAAGATTTTCTAAATGCTAGTAAAGATAAAACCGTTCAAATAATGTCAAAAATTTAGCAAATTTTAGATCGAAGGAGTATTGTAAATCATGAGTTTTTTTTCTCTCTTCTCTATGAAATGTATTTTGGGGTTGGGATTAAAAGTATTTTAGAATTTTAATGCTTATAATGTAAAATCATGTAAAGAGCTTTCATAATAGAAATAACAGGCTTATTCTGTTGTAAAGTTTTCATTTGGTATCATAATACTTAAATAAAAAAAACTTTTCTAATCTTGGTGCTTCAGTTGAAACATACTTTTAATAGTCTACTATAAATAAAGCATACAATTAAAGTATTCCTCCAAATATAGTAAAATACCTTTAAGTTTTTACTGAAAGGTATTTACGTATGAGGACTTTGAAGGCATGGAAGAAAAGATTGAGAGCCAACATCCATGGAGGGTTTCTCAATTACTTTGTGGTTCACATTACCACTGGACTTCCTGAATTCCTTTCATCTGGCCAACCAATGTTACTGATCATGGTGACCAAGAGAGGAGGAATAAAGACAGATGGGAAAAGGAGGAAGAAAAGTTCTTCTTTGACATCTATCCTTGCAGAGGAGGATTTGCCAATATTCAAAATGAAATTTTCTTTTGATCTGTAGACACCCATATCCTATCATGCTTGGGGGATTGTCATCTGTAGTTCTCTATTCCAGAGCATTCTTCTCTTGCTATATGTAAACTCAGGCAGTCTGGAGATGTACCTCTGGCTACTGTTTACTAAGGTCTGATTACCCTTTCCAGGAACTTATATTGAATCTGCTTATCTATGTGGTACTTTTGTGTTTATTGGACATTTTCAGGGAAGTATATTTCTACTTGTTGGGACATTGTGGTAATATATACTGAATTTGTTATAAATTTCCCTGTGCTAGAAAATAAATATATGTGAATGAATCCTCACCCTCAAGAACCTACCCACCCCTGACAGACGTTTTCCTTTAGACAGCACACAATCTGCAGGTCACTTCTGGTGTTTTTTTTTTTTTTTTTAAGAGACTAGGTATTGCTATGTTGCCCTGGGTTGTCATGAACATGTGGACTCAAGTGATTCCCAGCTTCAGCCTCCCAGGTAACTGGGATTACATCTGGGATTACATCTGGTGGTTCTTAACCTTGTATGTACCACAAGAATTTTGACTTCAATATATTTTGGAAATAAAGAATAAGCCTAACAAAACAACAAACTTTTCTGTCCCTGCTGTCAAATCAATGAGGAGGGTTGTTTATACCCAAGTTGGTTTCTTTGTAGCTCTCTCCAGCACTAGGGAAGCTTCACCCTTCCCCCAAATCCAGTGGGACATTGAAGAATTGGGGAATTACAGGGGAGTAGCAGCTGTATCTAAAGACATTCTCTTTACCAATGTCTACTAATATGTGCAATCTGGATTTTACAATTTTAATGCTCATAAAGAATTTCAAGTCATGTAGAAGACTTTCAGCTTATTCCTTTGTAAATTTTGTGTTTGCTCTGATAATACTTAAAAAAAAACTATTCTACTCTTGGGGCTTCAACTAAAACTTCTATTTTAATATTCTATCATAAATTATAAAATGCAAATATTTTTGTGATGACAAAAATACCTATCTGTTTACTTTAGAGAGAATAATTTGACATGAATAAAAGTTATCTTCACTGGAAAACTAAAATTTATCAAAGAATCCTTTCCATAGGTTGATGTAAGAGCAACGGGGCACGTTTCTTAATCTATTAAGGAGGAATGTCATGTGGCTTTTTTATTTTTGTTCCTTCTGGAAGGTACAAAGGATCATGTGAAGGAGATATCCCTGAGGACTGCTTAAGAGGAGATGGGTTAAAGCTGCAAATAGCAAGATTGAAGGTTAAGTATGAAAAATTTCCAGACATAGAAACTTCTTTAGCCCTGGAATGAAATGTGAAAGGTTCCTTCCCACACACTGGCTATTAGACCAACCTTAAGGGGTTATTTAAACTGTTTGATTTTCTATATGTCTTCATTGAGCTCTCCAATATGATGATGGTTGATTTAATCTTAGTGTCTGATTAAATACAGACTTCTTAAGAGTCAGTTATAATTTTTCTTTCCACAGGTAAAAAGGATTATCTAGATTTAAAAATCTATATAATTCAATATAGCCGGTGATCAATATTCTTTTAGGTGTTCTATTAAAAAAGAAAACAAAGAATGTGAAAGAAAATAATTTAACACATTGAAAAATTCTTATTCATTTTTCTTCTGCAAATACATAAGAGTAGTAGTGGTGGTAAGCTTGGGGGACAGTTTCCATGAGTGTCTTGTATTTCTGCATGGCCCACGAAGGAAAATCTTACTGCTCTCTTTTCAAGGAAGTTTGTGTAGCTCCTTCTGGATCAAAGAGCAGGTTTTCTTATATTCTTGTGTGGTAGATGAATTCTAATCAGATAATGACTCTTGAATAAAATAGTGATTCTGGATTATTTAAGTGGGCCCAATGTAATCATTTAAAGTGAAAGAGGGAGGCAGAAAAGGAGGTTGGAGTGGTGGAATGTAAGTAGGATCCAATTTTCCCTTGATAGTTTTGAAAATGAGAGAGAGGTGCTCCAGATCCAGGGACACTGGTGGCCTCTAGATGCTGGAAAAGACAAGGAAATGAATTTTTTCCTAGAAGTAATGCAACTCTGCCAACACCTTGATTGTAATTCAGTGAGATTCAATATGGACTCCTGGCCTCCAGAATGGCAGGATAATCAGTTTGTACTAGTGAAACTAGTAAATTTACTATTGCAATGATAGGAAATTGATGTCCCTTGACAGGGTTAGTGCTTTCCTCTGGAGCAAAGGTTAAATGTGCTTTCTGTACAGTATAAGGAGAACAGTTTTTTCCAGCAGGTGTGCTTATTTCACACTAAAACTATTAAAGTTTTCTAAATTCAGATTTTCTCTGTACTCAAACCACTATGTTGTGTATATCTTGTGGTCCTTTTTACTCTGTGGGCATGGAATTCAAATGTTCCTAATCTGGCTACTTTCTATTGTGGGGATAGATACCTTGTCTTTTGTTTCTGATTGAGGAGTCTCATATCTTCTGCCAGCATCTGTAGAACTTAGCAGGCTAACTTTTCAGGTTGCAAGTAGACCTTTTTAGTGTACTCATTGTTAATGCATTTCTGCCATCATTTCTTAAAAAAACCCCTAGACCAGGACTAAGTCACCAGTTAATTACTGCATTCCAGATACTACTTACTTTCTTCCCACACATCAGGAACCAAGTGTCACTGAATTTCTTTCTCTCTAAAGATCAGAGTTCAGCTAGCAAAATATTGGAAATCAAAAAATTAAGAAACAAAATTAAAGAAACAGAATTGCAGTGTGAACACAGGGAAGCAAAATAAAGCAAAATATGGGACCATGAAGACAGGATCAGAGGCATAAAGAAAAAGCTAGATTAAAACTGAAAAAGAGTCTGGGCACGGTGGCTCGTGCCTGTAAGCTTCAGCCTATGAAGCGGCCGGGGCTGGGGATCGTGGTTCGAGTCCCGCCTGGGGCCCATAGCGAGACCTAGTTCCAAAAAAAACTAGCTGGGTGTGGTGGCGTGCGCCTGTAATCCCAGCTACCTGGGAAATTAAGGCTGGGAATTGTTTGAGTTTGTGGTACTCCAGGCAACGAGAACCTGCGGTTCCATGGGCAAAAATAGTGAGACCTAGTCTCAAAAAACAAAACAATAAAACAAAACTGAAAAAGAAAGAAGACTCCAGTGCATCCAAGGAAAAAGAAGTCTCTTAACACCCTTCCTGCTTATTCTTCCAATATAACACACAACTGGGCCTACCATATCACATCCTGGTTAATACCAATTTATCAACTTTTCTATTAAAGCCAAATTGGGCTTAGTGCAGTTAATGATGGTCTGTTTGGATGTAAAGTGTATCCTTTGTATAACTGAATTGTAATGGCTGAAATTGAGAAATTGAGCGGAAATATGGAGTGGCTCCCGGGATCACCAAGGATCCAAGATTTGAGCCATTACCACATACACAGAAAGGAATCTATGCAGATGACTGCTTAGTACAGAAAAGCTCAGCACAAGTACTATATTGTGACCACAGTTGACCTCGATCTTAAGTGAAGAATCGAGAAGATTTCTAAAGTTATCATCATGTGCATTTCTAATTACAGATACAGCATGAGCAGATATTTTTATAAATATGGATTGCTTGCGTTAAAAGATGGGAACCAAACTAGTTTTTTTATCATAGATTGTTTCAGAAACAATTCTCTCTTCTGCAAATTTATTGCTATGGCAGCTACTAAAATGTTCCTTGCTCCTTCCTGCCAGGCTTTTCTATTGACTTTACTTTCTCTGTGCCAGGCTGCATAGAGAGAAAATCCTTGGACATTTGTGTCTTATTCTATTCCCATGAGAAACTCTGAATACTTTGTGAATTAGATTTCCTTCTTGGTCATGCCATAAAACTCTCTGGCTTCTCTAGCTACTTTCTTGCTTTCATCTTAAAATCTGGACAAAGTCATGTCTGTTTCAGAAGTTATCAAGACCAAGGATTTTGTTTCCCAGATGTGGAAACCAAGTTCTCAAATGTGCAGGCAAGTCTCTACCTTGTTTAGTTCCTTTCAGACCTGACTATACAGAGTTTTGGGAGAGATTGTCTTGGTCACTCTCAATTCCCTTTCCCCTGATTCACTTGTCAGTTTGTTTTAATGGTATTGCTTTTTCTCCAGAAAAAAAACTGTGAAACTGAAATCTGTCTTTACATGCTGACCATGGGCAGAAAAACTGACCTGTGCACAAGTTAGAAAGGGACTTAGAACTATGTCATAATTAATGAATTCAAGAAACATTCCAGAAGCATTCAAAGAGGACTACTATCTGCAAGTTATACTTTCTGCTACTGACCAATACTTGGAGTGAAGTATTTGGCAGATGGAGCCTCTAGGAAGACGGGGAAGGGCCTTCTTTGGAAAGAAATTCAGAGATGTCTCCAAGGTCTAGAATATGATGATGTGGGAATTCTAGTGAAGGGGCATTTTGTGGGATTCATTATTGAAATTTTTTTGCCAGAAGCGTGTCATCTTTTCTTGTCAACATGTGATGGAACCATTTATTCCTCTTCACAGTTGTAGTAGCCAGAAGAGCTATAGATACTCATTTCCTTTTGCAATTCTCTCTCTTTGAGGGAAATCATAAAAACAAACAAAAAACCAAAAAAACCCCTTACTGTGCATTCTTTTGGAGTTACCATTAAATACTGTGGATCAAGTTTTTGTCTATTCAGTGGTAGATCCACTAGTTCCCACACTAGATCCTTCTGGACACTGAGTCTAAAATATGGTCCCTCTTGTTAAGAGTACAATGTACCCATTCCTTTAAGAGATTTGGAAGGACTGGGGGATTAATAGTTGGGTTAATAGATAATCATAACCTATTTTGTGCAAAATATATTATGCAAAAATTATTCCATTTTTCTCTTGTGTTTTAACTTTTTAAATTAAACTAACATTGGTTCATAGCATGATATAGGTTTCAGGTGTATCATTATGATATCTGTATTGACTACATGAAACTTTTCATGAAAGATCTAAATGCACCCTTCACTATGTAGGTGATTCCTTTTACCTTTTTTTCCCATCCTCCTTCTCCCTTCCCTTCTAATAACCACTACTTTAGTCTTACTATCTAAGAGTTTATTTTTGTTTTTAAATTACTCAATTATTAAGGAAAGACATTTGGGTCACTTAGAGTTTGGTTCCAAAAAAAAAAAAACAACCCTTTTCTTGATTACAAAGACAGAAGCAAAGTGTTTTCTATATTTCGGTAGTTATTACTCTAGGCACTGAATGTCTGACCACTACATAAGCAAGAAAAACTACCCTGTGTGTAGAAGTATTGTATAGAAGCAGTACAAAGTCAGCTCCATGCCAGAGTGTCCAGGTGGAATATCTCCATCACAGTCAAAGAGGCTTCAAAACAAATGCTGAGCCCTGAAGAGGAAATGTCTTTTTCTTTTTCCTTTTTTTTGAGACTAGGCCTCCCTATTTTTGTCCGTGAAATTGCAGGCTCACGTTACCCGGGGTACCACGGATTCAAGCAATCCCCAGCCTCAGTTTCCCAGGTAGCTGGGATTACAGGCGCATGCCAGCACGCCCAGCTAATTTTTTGGAATTAGGTCTCGCGAGGTTACCCCGGGCAGGACTCGAACCACGATGCCTGGTTCCTTCCATGGCTTCCTAGGCTGCTGCTTACGGGCACGCACCACTGTGCCCGGCTGGAAATGTCTTTTTCTTAACTAGTTGTGAAGGAATCATTATTTCTCCAAATAGTCTCTAATGATATTACATTCTGAAGCTATCTCTGAGACTGAATTTATGCAAAGCTGAGAGAAACTACATATAATTTGTTGACTGGTAAATCTATAGATGAGAACAAATTCAATTTCTGTTATTTTTAGGAGAAATGAAATTATGTTTCTATTTAGGAGTTTACATTTATTGGTTGATATTTGCTGGCTAGTTAGGGTGATTATCACATAGCATTAAAATATCTTACATCAGTAGGTAACAAGAATAATGCTAATAATCTGATTTTCATATGAAGACTCTTGGCTTTAGAAAAAAACACATATTGTGACTTATTTATCCATTCTTGATTTTGGCATGGCCATCTCATGTGCTCAATTTTAGCTACCTGGTAACTGTCTATAGAGTTGGAAAAATGATGCTTGAGAGAAAAACTATGTGGGAATTTTTTTTTTTTTTGGAGACTAGGTCTTGCTATTTTTGCCTGTGGAACCGCAGGTTCACATTGCCCGGGGTACCACAGACTCAAGCAAATCCCCAGTATCAGCTACCCAGGTAGCTGGGATTACAGGTGCACACACCACACCCAGCTATATGTTTTTTGGAACTAGGTCTCACTGCTTGCCTCCGGCAGGACTCGAACCGCAATCCCTGGCCCCAGCTGGGGATTCCTAGGCTGCTGCTTACAGGCATGTGCCACCATGCCCAGCCAGAATATACCTTCTAAGCCTATAAAGTACTGGTAAAATTCAAGGATGGAAAAAAAGTTTGGGCAAAAAAATACTTTTCATAGATGAGTGGGATAAAGAGCAGCAAAGAAAAAAATTAAGGAAAAATAAGTAAAAATGTTACATTTCCTCTCATGGGATGTTTCTTTTATTTTTTTAAACAACTACTGAGGATCAAAATATAAATGATGATGTCTCAAGTTCCTTTGTGGTTCCTGTTCTAAGAAGTAATTAAATCCATTTAATGGTCTTGTCTTTTCACAACATTAATTTATTCCTACTTTGACCTTATGATTCTAATAGAAGTTATTATTTATTCATTTGCATAAATGTTGTTAATTGTGTAAAACAGTCTTTAAATGCATATGTGAGACATTCAGTAGAGGATCTGGCATATATTTGCACTATACAAATGCTTATTATTTTTTCCGCAAGAAGAAAAAAAAATAGAAGTCTAAAAGCATTGAAGCAGTTTATGGTTAGTATTTGGAATGCCTTCTGATGAAACTCCTCAGGGCAACACATTAGATTGAATGCATCGAACTTGTTTCCTAGATGGTTGGATGACATTTTGAACTTTTAAAGATGACTTTGGAGGCTGTCTTTATCTAATGATTTATGTCAAACTATCTCTTTTCTAGTCCCTTCAGTTCTGGGGAGTGACTGGCTTTGTTCTGAAGTAACCACCATTAGATGTCGCTTTCTTCTCATCACATTCGGTTTAGGAACTATGTTCTGGGTTTCAGCTTTTTAGTTTTCTTCTTCTTTTTTAAAATGCCTATAAATAGTCTATGTCAAAGTTAAACGGGAAATATAATTTTAGATTAGTAGATAAGAGACACAATACTCAACTCCTTGGAATGATGAAGTTTGGTGCCTGTTTTAAGTGGCCTGACTCAATGTCCCTAGTTGACTATATATGGAAATGCAGTATTTGTGTACTTTCTGGCTAAAGTTAATGTAGCACTGTTGCTATGCTGCACTCCTTTGCCTGGTGTACCTTTATTTAGGTCAAAGATCACTGGGTGAAAACTTGATTCTCAGGTACCTGTTTAGAATTGCCCTTTGGGAAAATCTCTCTGAGCCATACCACCTCCCACCCCCCTGCCCCCAACTTCCAACTTCTCCCCTCCCCCAGCTGCTTAAGAAAAGTCCCTGACTTATCTCTCTCTTAGGATTTACATCATTACTGAAATCATTCAATTATTTTTCAGTGGAATCATGCCTTACTTAAACCTTTGGAATAAACTGGACTTCACACTCCTATTACATGCCTTGTACCTGCGAGGCAGCAAGAGTCTGTGACCCACCAGTGGTGACCTATGAACTGAACTGAACGTGGCCATCAGATTTACTTCACTCCCTGCCCGTCCAGCCATGTGAGTTTTGCCCACTTTTCTGCAACATGGAACTTCCTGGAGGATGAGGGCTCCAGAGGATGATGTTATTGACACAACCTGGACCAGACACCAACTGTGCCCCGCTAAGGCTGCTAGATAAAACCTCTTGACGCTGGAAGGTGGGAGAGAAATCTCTGTGTCTCGAGGCTGCCCAAGGCCAGCCTTGCTTATAAGTGTGTTGGCTTTTGGAAACCCCCCCAATCCTGGACGGACCTGCAGTTTCCTTCTGTGGCTCCGTGGTTTGGCTGGAGCCGAGTCAGTTACAGCTCTCTGCTGGGACCTCCTGGAGTTCTGAGCCTGGTTGTTCAACGTTCTTCTATCAGGTAGAGCATCGATATGTGTTTATTAAATGGATGAGTTGGTAATTAAATGAGGCAGAAAACAGTCTGCCTCACGTTGCCTGCTGTGGAACAGTCCTAGCTTCCTGTCCACCCCTGCACAGACCTGTTTTGAAGGGTGACTCATGTGGAGAAGGCAGGGAGCTGACAGCTTTCTTGCCAACAGGCTGAACTGGGTAAGAATGGTGGAGGCTGGTCTGTTAGTCTTTCATCTGACATTTCCTTTAGTGCAGACAGCACTGTTATCTAGATGAGATGGTTCTTCCCCCACCCCTACCCCTTCCCCTTCCTTCTCCCCTTCCTAGGAATTACTCATCAAAACAGTCCCAAAGACTTTGAAACCAGAAACTCAACAAACAGAAAGATGAGGGGGAACTAGAAATTTAATTGAGTTTTTCACCTGCAATTAGTAATTGACTTACGGCTCCAAATGACTTTGTTGGGGGCCTGGCCCCATGCCTATGAGGGTTTTATCTCAGGAGAGGAAAAGACTCGCTTAAAAATCTTATAATTGCATGGAGATTATTTCCCGATATTTCAAGGAATGTGTCCCAAGGCCTTTTGTAAACCTCGTGTAGAAATACTACTAGATAATATGATTTCCCTCAAGGATTCAACAAATTAAAAAAATTTAAGTGACTGTCTTAGGTCTGCAATGCTGGTGTAAAATAGGCGAAAGTCATTTATAAAGCTATCAAAAAATGTGAGATTAAATTCTTGCCACAGGCACATTATGTGACATTGTTGTGGAACCCGAACTGTGACATTACTCACTTCACAAGTGACCAGTGCTTACTTCTTCAGTCTATTGAGCAATGAGACCAACTCAGGTTAAAGCAGTTAACACAAAGACCTCCAGACTTTCTGAAAGTTTCTTATTGTCATACTTGGGTGGAAATAGCATTAGCAATGGTGGGGAAGTTGAGGGAGACAATTAGGAAGCAGACGGTGTAAGAATAAAGAAAATACACTTGAATCTGGTTCTTTCTTGAAATCAAATTGATGTTTTTCCCTCACCAATTTTTTTGTTTCTGATAAGATATGCTTGGATGCTTATTTTTTGGTGCCTGTCAGCTTGGTATCCACTGAAGAATTGTAACTAGTAAAGATTGTTTGTAACTTGGGCTTGAGAACAAGTTCAAAATTTATAAAAAGCTCACTTAATATGACAGGATTAAAAAATGCAGTGATATCCTAAGCCAAAAAAGCTAGCTTTTTGCTTGTTAGATAACTGACCTCTTATGGCATTCGCTCTTACTGGTGTGAGAGGGAAAAAAATCCCATAAACTGGTCAACTTAAAGTAAGCCAGTTTTTTTTTCTGTTTATAAAAGCATTCTGTTAATAATCATTAAAAGTGTAACCTCTCCAGTTCTTTTTGTTCAACAGGTCTCCCCTCATTCCATCTGCCCAAGAAGATGTCTGCATTCAAGGAGAAATTTTAAAGTTTTAAAACATCTTCTTTAAAAGTTATCTTTTCTTGATGTAACTATAGAGCCTTTGAATTTCAGGTGTGCATAGTTAAAAACCATTTCTGTATATACTGCAGTAAATTTACTACTCACAGTATAATTCTGTTCTTCATATACTTGACCCCTTTTACACAAGTTATTTCCCTTTCTGGTCTTATATTCTAAAAGTTTCTTTATTGGCCTAAATATTTAATTTTATTTAGCTCATTTGTTTTGCCTATGTACAACATACAAGTAAAATCATAAGGGGCTTATGTATCTGCATCAGACCAATTTTCCCATTAGGTTCATATACTCTGTTCAAAATGGTAACGTTTCTTTTTTTTTTTTTTTTTTAAATAGTTGAGTAGTGTTTCACTGTGTGTATCTACCACATCTACTTTATCCAGTGATCTGTTGATGGACACTTAGGTAGTTCCCAACTTGTGACTATTCTGGACAGCACTACAGTGAAGTTGGAATGCATATATATTCAAATCTGCATTTCTGACAAATACCCAGATGTGTACTAGCTGTAGCATATGGAATTTCTATTTTTAAATTTTTGAGAAATATCCACACTGCAGAAACTTAATCTTGATGAGCTTGCATCTTCTCATAGTGGACTATTGAGGGTCATCTTCCTGACCTCCAGTGCTAATGACCATTGGATCTGCCATTGCCTCTGGAGGTGAGGTCTCTGCAGGCATTTCCCTTCTCTAGATCTGAGATCTCTTCTAGTCATTGTAAAAGACTTTGACCTGGATCAAAAGATTACTGGTGAACAAGGCAACTCTTCTGCTATTTAGGTCATGGGAGCTCTATCATTTTCATTGTCTTTGAACTATTTTTCAATTCTGTAAATCAATAATGCAGGATTGTAATTTTGTCTATAGAAATGCAAATAGATTGTAGGCAGATCCAACTGTCTGCGGGAGATGCCTGACATGCTCTTCTGAGGACTGGTCAACGACGCGCTAGAGCACGCCAGGAACCACTTACACCTGAGACGGACAACATAACAGCATGTACCACAAGTGGAAGTCCAGGTCAAGCGCAGGAGGACAGGACTCTGAGCAACCAAGAATGTCAGCTGTACCCAAGATGATCTCAACTGTAGCAAGTACCTGTGGTGGATTTTCAGGCGGAACTGAGACAGGCATTTTTAGCTGAGACGCCAAGAGGTGGTTAAAGCAGTGTTGGATCATCAAGATAGCTGATACCAGGCAAAAAAACCCAGTGTATTTGAGTAAACTGACAATGTAATAAAGATATTATCCATGAAAAAAAATGCAAATAGATTCTAACAATTTGAATTCAATAGCTTATTGCCATGGACATGCCATTTTGCATCTATTTGTGAATTTATTATTATACATATTGCTATATGCATTATATATACTTTGAATTCTTTGATTCATTTATATCACCTTTATGGATTCCCTTATTAATTAATTCATTAAACGTAACCTTTGAGGATTCACTTTATATTTGGGAATTGTAAATATATCGAAAAAATAGTTATTAACAAGTCTGTGATCTTACAGTTTGCGTATTTCCTCCAGGGGCATATGTAAGTTTCAGGGTTGCTTGTATGCCTTGCATGATTAATTGTGGGCAACAGGGAATGGTGTCTTTGGATGATCTTATTAAGTTATGACCCAAGAGGATGGTGTTTGGGCCATGCTGTATTTCTTTGGAGTGAGGGGGAAGAAGGCAGAAGGGGGGTGGGTTTGTAGGCAACGTGTTCTAGTCTTTAATTTTCTAATTTTTCTACCGTTTGCTGGCTATTTGAAATTTCATTTCTTTTTTATCATTTAGGAAGCTGCTTTGATGTTCTAGCCTGTATCTTTTTTGCATTGTCTTACAATAAAATTCTATTTTCAAAACTTAAAGCTCAACATTAAACAAAAAAATATAAACAGGAAATATACCCAAATATAATCTTAAACTGAAAGTTGATTTCTTTTAAAGTAATTAATACCATCAATTCAATATGTGGGTAAGTTTTGGGAAAATTGTGAACTAGATATTATTGGGATAAAAATACTTGGTTATATCTAAAATATCTTTTTTTAAAGGCTATTTTATAAATGCAGTTTAGGTTTATGATAAGACTGAATGGAAACAAAGAGCTCCTACAGCTCAACAAAAACAAAGCAAAAATCCCACTCAAAAAATGAGAAGAACTAAAAAGACACTTCACCAAAGAGGAGATACAAATGGTTAATAGGCATATGAAAAAAATGCTCCACGTCACTAATAATCAGGGAAATGCAAATTAAAACCACACTGAGATACCATCTTACACCAGTAAGAATGGCCCATATAAATAAAACAGACAACAGCAAATGTTGGCACGGATGTGGAGAAAAAGGAACTCTCTTACACTGCTGGTGGGAATGCAAACTGGGCCAGCCACTATGGAAGACTGTGTGGAGGACCTCAAACAATTGAAAGTGGACTTACCATTTGATCCAACAATCCCACTACTAGGAATCTACCCAGAAGATATGAAAATATTAATTCAAAAGGACACCTGTACATGCATGTTCATTGCACCTCTGTTTACAATTGTCAAGATTTGGAAACAAACCAAATGCCCAAAAACAGATGATTGGCTAAAAAAATGTGCATATACACGATGGAATACTACTCATCAATCAAGGAGGACAAACATATGTCATTCGCAGCAACCTGGATGGAACTAGACAGACTCATATTAGCAGAAATAAGTCAAAAAGAAAAAGAGAAGTATAGGATGGTCTCACATGATGGATATAAGGAAAAACAAATGAATAAGAAAGAATGAAAACAACCAATGGGACTGAACCATGGAGCGAGAGAGGAGGAGGGGGAAGAAGGTGGGGGAGGTGAAGAGCACAAAAGATCAGGATGGTTAACAAATGTTAGTGAAGTGGGAAAACCCTGAGGTACACAATAATGTAATAATGTAATATAAATATAAATATACATATATATGCAAATTAAAAAAATTAAATTAAATTTAAAAATAGAGAAAAAATAAAAAGGACAGGGTTACTAGGGAATGGAGAAAGAAAAAGAGAGCCATTTGCATTGTGCCAGGCAGACAGAAGAGCTTCTCCCCAGCATGGAAATTGTACTGATTCCTTTTTTTTCTTTAATTAATTAATTTTTTTATATATGTGTGTCACATCTTTGTAGTCCCTGGGGACCACCCACCATCTTCCCTCCCTGACCACTCCCTCCCATCTCCACCCCTCCTAACCCCCCACATACTCATCCCTTTTATGGAATTTTCATGTACATGTCTATGGTCTAAATTGTCAACCGGAATAAACTTTATATAATAATAATAAAAAAATAAAAAAAAAGACTGAGTGGAAACTGCAGAGGTTTTCCACTTCTGTGTTCATACACAGCCATAGCCTTCCCCATCATTCACAACTCTACTCAACAGAA
This sequence comes from Uropsilus gracilis, assembly GCA_004024945.1. Classification (NCBI taxonomy): domain Eukaryota; kingdom Metazoa; phylum Chordata; class Mammalia; order Eulipotyphla; family Talpidae; genus Uropsilus; species Uropsilus gracilis. The sequence goes on along the minus strand of PVHY01004856.1, from coordinate 26,139 downwards.
TGGGACTTCTTTTTTAAACCAAGAACTGATTGATTGCAATCAATCACTTAGCCCATTAGTTTATCTTAGATTCACTCTTGATGTTTGTTCTGTGGGTTTGCACAGCGGTTTAAAGATGTGTCCTTCGTGATAGTATCATTGAGAGTATTTTCTCTGCCCTAAAATTCCTCTGTGCCCTGCTTATTCCTCTCCTGTATTCTTTCACCTCCAACAACCACTGATCATTTTTATTGTCCTGATGGTTTTTGTCTTTTCTAAAATAGCATGTATTTGAAATTTTGCAGTGGTCTTATATGTAGCCTTTTTTGGTTTTCTTTCCTTTAAGTAATAAATGCATTTAAAATTCCTTCTTGCCTTCTCATGGTCTGATAGCTCATTTACTCCACTGTCTGGATGGGTCACAGTTGACTTATCCATTCACCTACAGAGGGACATCTTGGTTGCTTCCCAGTTTTGACACTTGTGAGCGCTTTAAACCTCCATGTGCAGATTTCAGTGTAGACATCTGTTTGAACTCTTTGGGGAAAAAACTGAGGAGCAGGGTTTGCACTAGAAGTGAACAAATATTGAAGAAAAATAAACAAATAAAAGCCATGAGGAAAAGACAAAACAGGCTGAGCACCAAACTGAAGCACACAACAATGGACAGAAGGGAAATGGGGAGGGGGAGGGGGGGGGCAAATCCCTGGGATTGCAAAGATGTGAAATTTACATATAAATAAAAAAATAATTAAAATAAAAAAAATCAAATATTCCTGGGACTCAGCTTGTCAGCATTTGTTGTTGTCAGTGTCTGGATTTGGCCATTTTGAGAGCTACATAATATACCACATTGATGTTTTAATGTGCATTTCCCTGGTGACATAAGATGTTGAGCATCTTTTCATTGTTCTGCTTGACATCTGTCTTTCTTCCTAAGCCATTAAAGTCTGTGACCCAATTTTTAATGAGCTTGTTTTTTCCTTATTGTTGAGTTTTAAGAGTTCTGGATGAAGTCCTTTATTGGCTGCATATAAATATTTTCTTCCAGACTGTGACTTAGTGTCTCATGCGCTTCTTGAAAGAGCCTTTTGCAGAGCAGAACTTCCCTTCATGGATCATGTCTTTGGTCTTTTACGTTAAAAAGATATAGTTATACCCAAAGTCATCTGTGTGTCCACCTGTGTCCTTTTCTAGAAGTTTGGTGATTTTGTGTTTTACTGCAAATGATCTGAACATAACAGTATTTCATTCCATTCTATTCTTGAATACTTGGATTCAGATCTCTGTTTCTTTATAGGCAAGACATTTTATTCCTTGAAGTGCCATATGGAGGTGATGATTTTAGACATTTACTATTCACAGAGCTTCTTTGATATATGGTTTGGTGGTTAACAATCTGGAGGAAATTCTCAGTCATTGCAAATATTTCTTCTGGTTCCTTCTTTTATTTCCATTGTGTGCATGTTACACCTTTTGTATTTGTGCCACAGTTCTTGTTCTGTGTTTTTCTGTCTTTGTTCTTGTTGCTTTTTTAAGGATCCTACAGACATGCTGTAGTGCAGAGTTTATTTCCTCAGCTGTGACCAGTTTACTAACAAGCTCATCAAAAGCATTCTTTCTACAACATCATTTTATCTTTAGCATTCCTCTTTGGTTCTTAAGGTTTCCATCTCTGCTTCCATTGCCCACCTGTCCTTGCCTGTGGTCTCCTTGACATCCATTAGCACTCTGAGCATATTCTTCATTGTAGCTTTAAATTTCCAGTCTGATAGATCCTGCTCTCTCTTCAAATTGTTTTTACCATTTGCTATGTTCTATAACTGTTTCTCCACACAGTTACAGCCAGCCACAGTGCACCAAATAAAAGGAACCGCTGACAGTAGGCCTTCAGTGAGGTGGTGGGGAAAGGGGGTCCTACTTCTACCCTGATGAACTCTTCCCTGAGAACTTGGTATGTTTTCAAGTTTTTCTCTCCTACCTAGGGGAAGAAACAGCTAAAATGGGCTGGCCCCAAGTCAATTAGGCTCTAATAACACCTTGGCAGTTAAGTCTTTGGCTAAACCAATTTCTCTTGAGGGCAGCCTTGTTAAGATCAAAAGAGTCTCTTTCCTTCTAAAATGGCTCCTATCCTCTCCATCTGCCAGAAACACATTTTTCTCTTGTGTTGGATTTGGTCAACCTTCTGAAAGTAAATCTCACAGTGTTGTGGGCCTTCTGTGACTAAATCCCATGATATTTTTAAGTCTCAGATTTGTCCACCCTTGTTCTCCAGAAATTTGGTCTTTATAATTCAACTTGTCCTTCCACCGTTTTTCGTTCTTGATTTCCTGCTTGCATAAACAACCCTTGTTGTCTCTGTAGTCTTGGGGTACAGACTTGCCTGTGTTCTCCTCTGTTACATATCTAAGTAGAATTGCTCCTTCACTTTCCAGTCAACTCAGCTTTCTACTTGAGGACAGCTGCCAGACTTCTCACAATGGGGAAGCCCATTATCATCACTCTCTTTTCCTGATTTTTCAAAATTTGTAATGTCTGTTACAATGTGTAACCCAATATGTTTTTTGACATTTAAGGAAATACTTGCATAACAACATGCTTGATTTATGCTGTCTCTCACTTTTTACTTTGGGGGAAAATACTTTAACAATTTCAGTCTACATTTTTTTTTCACAGCAAAGGTTGGTCTAGTACTAGCCATGAAATGGAATATTAGTCACTGAAATTAGATTATGCCATATACCAGTACATGAATTATAGATGTTTAAAGAGGGAAATTTGTATAGTAGTCTAATTTTTTTCCAATGGATCTGATATCCAAAATTAGGTATCTCTACATCTGAGCAGGCCTACACCTTAGTAAACCCAGGATGAATTAAATTTGCCTTTGTCCTTCTGTATTTGTGCTCACGTTGAGAATTGATGTGCTCTTGGCTTTCTTTTTCTGCTTCAACTTTAAAATTGTAATCTGTTTGCTCACTCTAGTGTCTCTTGCCAATATGGACACTTATATTCTGACATTCCAGTTTTTCACAATGCTGCTCTACAAGGAAAATGAAATGAAGTGAACCCAGATGTCTTGGCTCACCTCTCTCAGGTATTCTTCTACAGGGAATTGCACTAATGCAAGCTGAGCGAAGCCAGCAGTGGAAATTTGGGGACACAATAGCAAATAAAGGTATTCGAAGTCATCACAACAGGAGGCTCTTTCAGGTTCTTTAGGTCACAGGTTGTACACCTTTTCCAGGCAAGACAGATCAGCATGTATGTGTGTGTGTGTGTGTGTATAAAACCAAAAAAGCCAATGTCATATAAAATTAGTTTTTTTTTTTAAATTTATTTATATATATATTTCACATCATTTCTGTCCCTGGGAGTCACCCACCACCTCCCCTCCCTGACTGCTCCAGCTGGTCCTCACTCTCCCATTGTGTACTTTCATTTGGCTGACCACATATTAGTGAAACCATTTGGTTTCTGTCCCTTTCTATCTGGCTTGTTTCTGCTAGTATCATTTCTTCTAGGTACATCCAGGTTTCCATAAATTCATCAAATTTGTCATTTTTAATTGAGTAATACTCCATTGTGTATATATACCACATCTTTTTGATCCATTCGTCTGTTCTGGGGCATTTGGGTTGTTTCCATGTCCTTGCAATTATAAATAGTACTGCAATAAACATCCGAGCACAGGTGTCCTTTTGTACCCACATTGAGGTCTCCTTTGGGTAGATTCCCAGAAGTACGACTGCTGGGTCAAATGGTAATTCCATTTTCATTAGTTTATTTCTGATCTTAAAGATGGTCTCCTTAAAATGGATTTCTTTTTCATAGGAAATAGAACCACTAATAGAGCTGTCTTTCCTAGGACATTAACATTTCAGTGGTTAAGATTTTTCCAGTAGTTTCACTTTGTATGAGCTGTGGCTGGAGATTTCTGTCACTTCTAACCCAAGGGAAAAATATCTCAGGTGAAAGTTTAACTTAAAAACAAACAAACAAAAAACAACAAAAATATTTAGGATATAGCTCATTGAACCAATTATTTCCAAAGACATTCTCTAGTGAGATTCTAAGAAAGATTTGCTAGTGAGAAGTTCCAAATTGGTTGAATTTATAGTAGCCACCAGCATTCCAATAAGTTTTTTAAATGGCTACTTTGCTCTTTTGCATGATCCTAGTAAAATCTATGTAATCCACATGAAGGCTGCTGAGTTAGAAGAATATAGAGAAGTTTGTGTATTTCCTGTAGATTGAAGTATTGCATAAACTCATATTTACTCTATGTAGAATACTCTCTTCTTAGAATGTATGGCATTTTCTGATTGAGAAACCTGTGGTCATTGACTTAAAGATTGATTGTGAATAAATTTGCAGTAATAGTGCTTCCTATCCCAACTGCATTCTCATTTTACTGCCGTGTTTTTCTTACAAAAGCAGACATGACATTTAAACATTTCTCTAATGCTGCTGGCATAACCAACATTGTCAAAGAGCCATATGGTTTATGCAAACACAAAGATAATCTGAGGACATTGACATGTGTAAGCTTAATTCAAAAAGCCTATGAAAATAGTGGGGAGCAGAGGGAGGGTTGTTGTGGCAATCACTAATATGTAGAAGAAGAAAATGTTACATTAGGGTCACTGTCATTTCCAAATGAATGACCAGATTACAAGGGTTTTTCACCCACCCAACTGCCAGTAATAGAAACAATTGTTGGCATGTCAACATAGTTTATTGTATTGTTTTATGGTGCTTTTTTTTTTCTCTGTACTCTCAACATAAGTATGCACATATTCATTGGGAAAGATTTTTTGGTTGGTAGAAAATTTTTAAAAGCTCTTTACCATTTTTTCTGAATGAAATTATCAGTTGTGGTTCATTAGGTTTTTAACTTGTAAACCTTTATCTTGCAGTAAAAGAATGTGTAGTTTCAGAATTACAAAGACTTCAAAAGATGACTTAAATGTGCATTTATGGTTAATTGCAATTCACTGTCGAAAATAGAAACTTAAGTGTAGATAACTCAATGAATTATTTAAAAACTTGCTTAGGCAAAACTTTTTATTAGAAATTAAAATTGCTAGACACTGCTCTTTATTGTAACAATCATTGTGGAAACTTAAAATTCCCAGTAGGAAGTCACTTATGGTACTCATTTTGTACCAGGGATTATTGACTGATTGTTTTATATATTCATTACCATGTCCTTTGTAAAAGTCAACAGCTAAATTCTAATTCTAATTCTCTTTCTTCTGAGGCAGTTTTAGTTGCTGTATTTCTGATGTAATAGACACATCAAAAGTGGGAAAAGAATTAAAGTTGTGCTAGCTAAGCACCAAACTGAAGCACACAACTATGGGCAGGAAGGAAAGGGGGGGATGGGGGATGGGAGGGTAAATCCCTGGGATTGCAATGATGTGAAATTTATATATAAATAAATTAAAAAAAATAAAGTTGTGGCTACAAGGAATTGGGGCATCAGCATGACATTTAATACAGTGTGAAGCTGAGTTAATGCTGTTTTTTTTTTTTTTTTTTTACTTTGACAGTGAAATGTCCAGGATAAAAATATTTAACAATTACCCTAATTTGTAGTAGGGATTCATAGAACATTGTTTCTTTGCTAAATGCCAAAATTATGCAATGAAAATCAATGGGAAATGAAAATTATAATACTGGAATGAAGTAAAATCATACTAAGTTTTAAAAAGAGTACAGATGGGTTACCATCTATATAATTAGTTTACATTGTTAATTTTTTTTGGGTAAATTTGGATGGCAGGTTGCCTTTCTGCAGTTGTCTTGTGGCTAACATTGCAATTAAGAAATGGAAAATGTATTTCTGAGATTCAGAGAAATCTGTCTGGTCTTATCAGCAGCAGAACTATGTAAGGAAAGCAAAAATAAAAACACAGACTTAAATGAATGGCCAAAAGAGAAACACCAGTGAGAAAGGGAAAAAGATTCCTAAGTGGTACCATTGAACCTTGTGAAATAGTGAGCCTCAGGAAATTGCAGCTTGAGAAATCTGTCATTTTTGAGTGGGTAGTGAACATTTAAGTTGGTCAGTTTCATTCTAAGATGGATATTAGTGAGACACTCTCATTTGTGGTGGACAAAGGAAAACGAAAGTTTCCATTTTGTGAAATGCTTTGGGAATTAAAAATTGAATTATACACACAGAAGGGTCAATAGACCAAAAAAATTAAACTATTGATGAAATCTAAAGGCTGAGACCTCCTGGTCATGACAGTCCCAAATGGAATTGCCACCCGAACTTGTATGAACCAGTTTTGCCTGCAGCTGAAATTTATATTAATGTTATCATGGAGGATGTTTTCTCTATCTTTGTCAACTGAATGCTATGTTTTTGAGCTCTCTTGAGCATTTGGGTTGTTCTCAGTGTTGTTTGTATTCTCTGGCTTGGAATGACTGGTTATTTTTTAATTTTTATTACTTTGAATTTTCCTGGCAAATAGTAACACTGATACTATGAACATTTTATTATCTTAAATGCCTTTCAGATCTTCTTGGATGTACAAACTAGATGTGGAATTGTCAGGGTATATACATCTTTATTGGACGTTGCTCAATATTTTCCCTAGGTCATTCTGTGAGGGGTTGGTTTTATTTGTTGTCATTGTCAACTTTTGGTTCTGTCATTTCTTTTTAAGCTTATCAAATTGGCAATTGATAATTGTATCATGTATTAGTTTTAATTTGTGTGTTTAATTTGTGTGTCAGTAAAAGTTGAGCACCTTTTGTTCATCAATGCTTTGAGCGTCCTTTTTTCTGCAGAGTGCTTGTTCCAATATCTTGTTTGGTTTTTCTATTGGATGTTCTTTCTTTTTTTATTGGAAAATAAGGTGGCTCTAGGAGATATATGGAGGGGTTAAAAGCAGAAGTGCTGAAAGTAAAGGCACATGATATATTAGGTGATATTAAATAATCATAATATTATTGGACATGATGATACATGTGATACCATTTAAGAATGTTATGTTTGTCTTTATATGACATGTATGTGTTTTAGACACACCCTCAAGTATCTTATAGGTCAAATATCTTATGCCTAGGGTTTCCTTTAAAATACTCCAGTAAAAATATTTTAGGGTATGAAGAAAAATAGATAGAATGTTCATTGTTCTTGGAGCTGAGTGAGGAATATGCAGTACACAGGGTGCATTAGACTTTCCTATTTTATGTCTATTTGAAAAACTTCCTAATGGAAATTTCTTTTAAGTAGCAGCATTTAAGACCCCAGTTCATTTTCCAAAGCCGCAGTCAGGCCTGTCTTCTATGTGGCAGTAGATGGGAAGGCCATTTTACAAGGCAGAACAGAGTTGGTGAATGAGGAAACTAGAGAGGGGTGGGTAAGTGACATACAGGCCAACCTCTGCTTTGCACAGTGGTTGTGGGCCTCTGTTGGGTGTTCTTTTTCTCATTTTAGAAGTGCTGTCGATTCTGGAGAGGTTTTTAATTTGTTTTTTATTGATTATATATATTCCTACATTGTTGTATATCCCAAAGTTCTCCTACCATCCATGAATTATATTCATGATCCCTTGTACTCATCCCTCCCCTGATTTTGCCCTCTTTCCCTTGCTGTATACTTTAGTTTTTTATCAGTTTATTCATTTTAACTTTTTTTGTCTTTTTGTTTTTTCTATATCCCACATTTAAGTGAAATCATCAGTATTTATCTTTTTCTTTCTGGCTTATTTTAGCTAGCATGATTCCTTCTAGCTTCATCCATGTTGCCAAAAATGACATGAGTTTGTTTTTTTGACTGCTGGATAATATTCCATTATGTAAACACACTGCAACTTTTTGCTCCATTTGTTGGTTTTGGGGCATTTGGGTTGTTTCTATAACCTGGCTATTGTGAATAGTGCTGCAATAAACATAAGAACAGGTTTCCTTTCAAATTAGTATTTCTGTATCCTTGAGTAGATTCCCAGAAGTGGAATCACTGGATCAGATCGTAGCTCCATTTTTAGTAGTTTGAGGGTCCTCCACACAACTTTCATTAGTGGTTAAACCAGTTTGCATTCCCACCAGCAGTGAAAAAGTGTTCCTTTTTTCTGCGGAGGAGATTTTTGTCAGTAAGCAGCAATAAGCAGTATTGCAGACACTTTCTGGGGTTTTCCCTCTTAGCAATGTCTTTGCTTAATTTTCAGCATTATAATGTATCAGTTTTATTATGTTTACAGTTAGTCCATTTTGTATTCTGTTAAACATTTTTTATTCAAAGGTCATAAGAATATGATTTTTCATGTCAGCCCTCATGATTTAGTTTTCATGTTGGATGTTCATGTGGAATGGATAACTTGCTCGTAGGGTAATGTTGAATTCAAGAGTCAAGTTTTTAATGTATGTTTCTAGCAACATTGACTAAAAACTCTTTTTCCTATTCATTGCATGTTACCTTTATCAGATACCAAGTGGACTCTGTATATTTGAATCAGCCTACTATTTCCTTCATTTCCAGTTGGATTTTGATTGACATAGTATTGAAGAATTTGATATTTTTATAACATTGATTTTTTCCAATTTATGAATCTCTAGCTTACAATAATATTTTGTACTTTTTGAGTACTTTATAGTTACAGAGTAAATAAATTCTTAAGCAAGTTATACTTAAGGACTATTTTTGAATTAAAATTTTCTTTTTTTGATGCCACAGTTGGTTTTTGTATATTGGCTTTGTATTTGGAGATTATTAGCTCTAATAGTTTTCCATCTTCTGATTTTCTATATATTCAATCTTGTTATCTGTCAATAATGGAAAATGTGTAGCTATATCTTTTGAATATTCATATCTTTTATTTTTATCTGTTCTGTTTTCTTGCTTTTTAAAAATTTTGCTCTTACCATGCTTAAGACCTCCAGCAAAATGTTCAATATTTTTGGAATTTCTTACCTCTTGAATCTCAAGGAGAAGGTTTTCAAGATTTTATTATTAAATATGCTTTCTGTAAGTCTAGAAAGGTTTTATATTAAAACTCCAAGTATGTTTGAAATAAAGTTGGTTTATATCATAGTAGTTGTTTTAGGGGCCATAGGTTCAAACCACTACACATATCTGTTTTCACACATCATCAAAAACTTCAATAATCCTCTGCCATGTACCACTGGCCCTCCCCCCTGCCCTGCTTCCACCATGCCACCTTCCCCTTCTGATTGCTTTAGTTTTATAGCAATGAGCTAGACTCTTCTTGTATTGTCTCTCTTTTTTTGTCTGACACTGATACAGACTTTGTAGTACAAAAATGTAATTTTTCTCCCCAGAAGGAAGAGATTAGGAGCTCCTTACCCATATCCATGACCTGCTTTTGTTCTTTTTAGAAGATTTATTTCACTATTTTACTTCCTTGCTGATATTTCATAACTGTAAGCTTGTTTATATAATATTCCCCACCCCCCAGGGTGGTTTTATTTTTATTTTTTATTTTTTTAATATTATTTATTTTGTTTTTTAGATCACAACCACTGTAAGTGTTTTTTGGGATACCTCTCCCTTCCTCCTCCCTCTGGTGCCCCTTCCATTCTCTCAAACTCCCCTCTTTGTTGTTTACTAGTGCTAAGTCCATTAGTCTCTTTCTTTCCTGTGGCAGTGTCCTTTCACTGGGTGAAGTACTGTGTTGTTGGAACCAGGCAAGCCTTGCTGGTAGGTTTTCAGTCTTAAGTTTGCGTTGGGCAGCCAGTCTGTATTCATGTGTGATCTGTCCATGTTTTCTTGCTGCAGGCTGTCTTCTCCAATCCCATCTCCATTGCTTTGCTGCTTTACCTTATGACTCTGGTGTCAGATTTAGGGGGTCTTGCTCCCAGCCAGTTTCAGTGAAGAAGTTTCTCTGTGAATACAGGCATCTGTGAATGGCCTTTGTAGATCATCTCGTCTGCCTCAGTTTGCAGTTTTGATGTGGGGCCGATTACCCCATCTTTGGTCATACTCTCCTCTCCTGTACTGTGGCAGGGGGTGTTGCTCTCCTTGAAGGCATCTCCAAAATGAGATCCTGGGTCTTCTTGGCCCAGTGAGTGCATAAGTGCGCATGGTGACATCGTGTCTCTACAGTTGTTTCTCTTGTCTCTCATGCACTGGTTCTCTTGGTTGTCCATCTGCTGTGTCCTGCTCAGGCTTGTGGGCTGGACTTTTGCATGATCCCTCACCTGTTATACGATGGGGTTTGTGTTGCACATGTTCTTGATCCTCTGAAGTTTAGCTGGAGTGAGAGCAAAATGGAAGGGGCTTCTCACCTGCCCCACTCGCCTGCACACAGGTGTGGAGGTGGGGCCCAGATGGCTGAACATGTGCCCTTCCATGCTCTCCTTGGGCTAGGAGCAGAGAGCAACATGACTCCGCTGATCTGGGCTGCAGATGGCTGCCCTGTGCAGCAGCCACCCGCTAGTGGGTGGGGCCACCACAAGCCCCACCCTGTCCCCCCCTCCAGGGATCACCAGGTTCAAGGGGCTTACCCAGGAACCTTCACCCCCTTTGCTCCCTCCCTGCTGGCAAGGGAGCTCGGATGGCTAGGGTTTTATGTAATATTTATTTCCTTTATATATGTTGTATATATCTATATCTATATCTCCATTAGGTCATTTAAGATGACCTTTTCTTTTAAAAAAGTTAAAAAAATTTTTTTTTCACATTAACATTCATCTTGTTGAAGATCTGGTTTTTACTCTCTATGTAGCCCACATAAATCTCCCACCACCACATCACCTGTGAACTGTCATCATAGTCCTTTGTGTTCTTCCCTCTATTGTGTGCCTTAGATCTATAGTTTGCTTGAAAGTTTTTTTTGAATCTTTGTTCCTTTGTTCAGTTTCCCTATAGTCCTCATATAAGTGAAATCATCTGATATTTTTCTTTTCCCTTATGACTTATTATTTCACTGAGCATAATCCATTCTAACTCCATCCATGTTGCAGCAAATGACATTAATTTATCTTTTTGATTGCTGAATAGTATTCTACTGTCTATATATATATAGCCTGCACCTTATTGATCCATTCATAAGATGACCTTTTAATTTATTTTTAATGGTTAGAAATGCAGATTTGGCCTGATGTGGTGGCATACACCTGTAATCCCAGCTACTTGGGAGGCTGAAGCTATGGATCACTTGAATCTGCATGTTCAAGACAATCCTGGGCAACGTAGTAAGACCTAGTCTCCTAAAAAAAGACGAAGAAAGAAAGAAAAAAGAAAGAAGAAACGCAAATTTCACTACTCTTCTCTGAGTTAGCAATTCTGGAGATGGGGTTCTGAAGCAAACCCCTTTGTTATTTGGACCCCCCAACCTACCTAAACAAAATAGTATAGTACTTAGGTACAGACTTAAATAGTCTTTTAAAGACTTTAAGTTATTTAACATTACCTTTTTTATTAATCATTTCAAGATCAAATAAGATTTTCAGAAGGGTTCTCTCCCCTTTGGGTTGCTTAGAGCAGGGCAAGGGAAGCAGAGGGAAGGTCGAAAAGGCTTTGGTTTTACTCATTTTGTGATAGTAGGATAGTTTTATGCCCCCAGTTCTAGTTGTAAAATGGTATTACTAAAAGAACCTACTTAGTGAAGTTACTGGGAGAGTTTTTACTTGGATAATATGTGCAAAGTACTCTTCACCTTGATGACATATGGTATGCAGTGATTTTTCTTATGTGCAAAATGTCATGTGTCTGATTCTGATTTAAGAAGCTAGCTGGCTTGGGGTGTATCTGTGTTAGTTAAGAAGATTGTAGAGAAATAACAGTTTGGAGGATTTCAGGATGAGGGTGGTGACATTGCAGGTATCTCCAGAGCCTTTTTATTTATGTCTTTCTGTTCTTTTTTGTGACACTTTTGATGGTGGTATTGTCACACCTATTTTACTAGTCCAGGGAGCTAGGACTGGGATGAAGTGAACTACTCAGAATCAGATACTAAAAGCAGCAGAGGCAGAATTTGGGCTACAGCATTTAATATCATGTCTATGGTCTGACCTTCTTCTGAGGGTGATCCCCAATGGCCCCCCATCTACATGGCACCTATTCTGTTTGTCTAACAAACAGAACAAATCAGGCAAGTTGGGGATAAAGCCACATTTTGTGTCCGGATAGAAATCACAATGATTGAGAAAAAAAGTATGCATTAATTACAAATCCTCTCAACAGAAATGATCAGTTTCTGTTTCATAACTAGAAAAGGCATGTTTTTCTGCTTGACCAAAGCTACAAACACGACAAGGACATTGAAGTACTATTTAAGGGATTAGAAATAATTCCACATAGAGATTCATGCTTCATTTTAATGATGAATCACTCTATAAATATCCAGGGCTTGAAATGGGAGGAAATGAGAGGTTATGGTAATATTGTGCTCTTTCTGGCAACTTGAAAACTGCTGGTTTTCTTCTGAGAAATGGTCTGTTTTAACTTTTCCAGCCTCAGAGCTCCCTGCAAAGTCAACCCAAGTCTTTCTGTGACTGGTATCTCAGCTCAATTTTCTCACTCCTCTCAATCCTGCTTCTTCCCCTGATCCTCTGTGAACATTTCCTAATAAACTTCCTGAGTGCAGACTTCTATGTCAACTCTTTCCCATGGACTCCAACCCATAACTGTGGGGAATTGGGAAGGCTTATTCTCACGTTGATGATGATATGATGGTCATCAATGGTGGGAATAAGAGTTACTAGTAAGTATTGTAGTAATTGTGAGGTGTAGAATAGTAGATAAACTATAGAAAATTCAGAAGTTATTTAGACTGATAACTCCTAAACTTGAGATCAATATCAGAACCTGTTGAGGTTTTGTTTTGCCTTAAATTTGATTTCCCATAACTTATTCCAGACTTTCTGAAACACAGTCTTTAGGGATGTGAACCAGGATTAAAACAAATAATTTTCTAGTAATTCTGATGAAATAACTTGCTAAATAGAACTTAAAAATGACAGACCAAACACATCTTATTTATAGATGACAGAAAGTTATCACCCCATGTGCCAGTGCCCTAATTTTTGTTCTCTATACATTAAATTAGAAGACTAGGGTTGAGCAGAATATGAAGGCATGTAAAGAGCATGGTGCAAACAGAGTGGAGGAGAGACTGAGTCAGTCATCTTTTTAGGATTTGATGATCACTGTGGAATTAGATATGTCTAACAACCCTTGGGACATTGAAGCAAACATTTCTAGAGTTACTGAGAAGCAGAGGGAAATGTCAGTACAGGAACTGTCCCACAAATTACAGATTGCTGCAGGGAACAGTTGTTTTCCACATTAGGAGACTGTCCAAACTGAGTAAAGATGGGACAGGGATTATGGTATAGCAAAGTAAGGTTGGCCAGATAGTTTGTGAGAGTCTGATATATGAAGCAGATGAGGAATTTATATCTTCTGAAGAGAAAGGACCATTTCAGTGGGATATCTTCAGTGGGGTCTGAAGATACTCAGCAGATAATTCTCACATAGAGGACATGACCTAGCTAGGTCTCTGTTAAAAAATGAGTAAATGCCATATTTGCCCTTCCTGGCGCGCTCTCTCTCTTTCTCTCTCTCTCTCTCAATCAGTCAGCATTTTGGTCAATAACAAACAGAAAGGACACTACAGGAGGGTTTTGAGTGTGTGTGTGTGTGTGTGTGTGTGTCTGAGCATGAGAGACATAGCCTGAGTGGTCTTTTACTAGCCTATGCCCTAATCAGTTCACACAGCCAGAATCCTCTGGGATTTTAATTGGGAGGAAAGAGTTATTTTTCCTAAGAAAAACTAGTCATTTTGCTACAGAGATGAGCTCAAAGGAAAAGTAATTGTTTTAGAGAAGAACTCAATATAGGTCACAGTGGGATGACTTTCATATACTTCATCGAATATTTTCATGAATGGCATTTCTTAATGAATTTTTCATTGAAGATACAGTGTTTTCATTTACTAGCAACAAAAGGGAGAGTTGCTTTCTAAACATTTTAATAGAGAATGCATATATTGAGCTCACGCTGCTTATTTTTGTGATTATTCTGTGGATGTTTTCCAACGGCAGATGGTGTGCCCACATGTGGCCTTGAGATACTGTATTTAACGGACTTCAGTGATGAGAATTATGTGAATGGACACATGAGTTTATTTTTATACTCTTAGGAAAAACTACTTGGAGAAGAGTATATTATCATGGTAGGTTATGACAAATGAACACAAATGTTCAATCATTTGAATTTGAATTTGGGCACAGTGGTTGGAGGTGGAAGTGTGCAATAGTAGAAAGAATAATAAAACCATAATTTTGTCATGACCGTCATTCCTGTTGTTGGGGTGTGTAATCATTGGCCAGTCCCTTTTTTTATTTGAAGACTGGAATTTGCTCCTTTCTAACATGTTGGGATTGCTGATCTTCAAGGACTCTTTCAGTTGTGGAACTGAATTCAGTTTTCTAAGTGTTTAGTTCAGGATGCATCTGCAACCCTATTTTTTGGGGGGTTCTACCATGCGTGGCTGATAATAATATCTGCCGTGAGTTACTCTGAGGATTAAAATAATGAATTTAAAGCAGAGCACAGTGCCTAGCTGGTGCATAGAGAATGCACAATTATTTTACCCATTATAATTTCTTGAGAATTCGTCCCCTTTCCAAGCTCTTTGTCATTTGGGCTTATAAATCTTAATGTGCTTTTGTATTTTCTATGAAATCCCATTGTAGATTTCTAGAAGGATATTATAATTTTTATGTTCATTATGACCATTGTAAAGTTAAGCAATGCTCCCATTTTCTATGACTTTATTATTGGACATTTGGTGGCACTTCTCCTAACAGTGATAACGTGTTTATATTTATGTGCAAATATAAAATATTTTACTGGAATTTTTTCATCATGAATCTAAAATACTTATGAGACTTAAAAATAGAGACAAATTTGACTATCAAATGCAATGATCATTAAAAGTCAGTTTGGTTCTTACATCACGTGATCTATATTTAAGTTTAAAAAAACCCCACAAACCAGAGGTTAATTAGGAATTCTGTTTTTTCACTTATAAGCATGTTCTCATAAATGCCAATATTAACTAGTATCTTTCTTAATAGATGCAAATTTTTTAGCTATGGCCTGAAATTTGATTTCATTTCATTGATTTTTGTCAATAATTTCTTTGGACTTTTTTGTGTACAGTCATATGACCCATAGATATCAATTCTACCTATTAATAATTCATATTTTCTTCTTATTTTGGTTATCTAGCATATGGCTTAGCTGAAAAACTGCAAGTTCTTTCAAATAGGTGGGCTAAGATGCCACAGGTTGGAAGTCAGAGAGAGCATGGGAAATAGTGGGGTACTTAAATGTTATGCTAACAATTTTGGACTTAATTCTGTTGAAATGAAGAGATGTGACAAATGAAATGAGATCTTTTATTTACATCATTCAGTTCCATATGGATTGTAGAATACACTTGAAAGTAAAGTATATTATACATTTGGAGAGAACTCTTTTGACCTCAACATATGAAAGATTTTCTAAAACACAAAGAAGACAGTGCATAGATTCTTATCCACAATTATTTTTTGAATGTTTATCAAGCCAGGCACTGCTCTAGATGTTTGTGATGAGTCAGCAGACAGAACTGAAATGATGAAAATCCCTTCAAATGTGGAATTTTATATTCTTAGAGTTTATAATATAAATATATTATATATATATACAGTATAAGAAGTTGGAAAGTGTCATTTTCTTGGATTGTTCTCCATAACTCCATTTTGTTTTTGGTTTTTTTTCCTATCAACCCCCTCTTAGTGATGTACATGCAAGTCCTGGTAAGAAATGTTATCTTTATGATGATTACCACATTTATGTCCCATATAACCAATTGTCTATGTAAACAGTTTCACTTGAATGTTCTATGACCATTTTGAACCTAACATAGTCAAAACCAAATTCCTGGAGATTATACCCACCACCAGACCTCCTCCACCTAGTTTATTCCATTCTATTGATAGCAGCTCCATGCTACCAGTGCATTTTCTGTTGTAAACTGTTTTCATCTTGTATTATATTATATTTCTCACATGTTTAAGCCTCACTGGGTTCTTTTTTTTTTACTCCAGAGCATTTAGATAAACTACTACTGAAGGTCACTGGCATTGATTATTCCTTCTGCCTGGAATATCTTTCCCCATACCTCCTTCAGCCCCAATCACCAGTCATTTGCATGATGAAATTCTTTACCTTTTCTAAGTCTTCAGATGCTAGTTACTGAATGAACTCCATGTGGATTACACTATACAACCTTATAGACACTGATCACTATTGTTTAGTGAAATTATTTCATTAGTACTTTCAAAAGGTGATTTATGTTTTTACTTTTATTGAAATAACATTAATTCACAAAGCTGTACAAAACTGGGTTTTGGGTATGTAGTTTCTTACCTCCACACCTGTGTCTGTATACATCATCATACTTGCCATCAAATGTCCAGTTATCACTTGTCATCAGATGGTTATATTTTAGTTCTATAAAGTTGTCCTTTTTTGTTGGCTAGAATACTTTTAAAACATGAATAACAATATAAGAAAAAAATTTATTGAAAATTTGGTCCTTAGATTATTTGGTTATCTGAAGTATAGTTTCATAACAAAAATGGGAAAAAATTGATTTCTTTTTTAATAAGAAAGACTAAGCCATTGATGAAATACTTTTAATGATTGCAGGATCATTTATGTTTTTAAATCAATCCTCCAAGTTATATTCCAGTTTGTTCAGAATTTTATTACTGATTTTTTAACCTCATATGCAAACCACTATCAAATTATACTTGTATTATTTTGTATTATTAATACTTGTATTTTGTATTATTAAAAATGACTAATTTTATCTTCTACCAGACTACTTAATTCCACTTACATTAAAATGACTGCTATATTTGAATTCATTTTTTGCTCTCTTATTTAGGAATTTTTATTTGGCCTGTTTTCTTTTATATTATTTGTTCTTGACTATTTTGGGATTGATTTTTCTTTTTACTTATTTCTCACTCTTTAGTGACAATGATATAAGCACCCTTTTCTAATCTCATCATGTTTACCCTCTTTCTTACTCATCAACATCTACACTTCAAAGGCAAATTTTATTAGCACTAAAATTTTATCTTAATATTTTAAATGATACATCAGATTTTATTATTTCTTTTTTTTGTTCCCCCCATACAATGCTTTTTAAGTTAATTTCAATTTTACCATTTTTTTGATTGTTAAATCTTTTTTCATGAAGTTGTTACATCATGTTTCTCTAATCATGGCTGTTGGTAAGAAATTGAGTTTTTGTTTTTTGGTTTATGCCCTTATTTCAATATTATTCTTGATAGTATTGATGAGAATACATTTCCCTCTGGAATACAATTCTATCTAAGAAGGACATTTTCTTTTTTTTTGAATTATTTATTAAA
>PVHY01004855.1:0-89213 GCA_004024945.1 Uropsilus gracilis | reverse complement strand
CGAGACTCCTCTTCAATGATAGGGTTCTTTGAAATGTATCTACTTTTGGAAGAAAATGTCATTGAAGTCTAACTTATAGAGAGAAGATAGTGACTGACCTATCACAATGGCTTTCAAGATTTTTTTCTTTTTTCATGCTAGTTAGTATGAAGGAGTGCGGTTAGGAGGACCACACTTGTATTGCAAAAAATGCCAATAACTTAAATATACTTAACATAATGTTTAAATTCATCCATGTTGCTCCATATGTCAGAATTTTACACCTTTTTTGACTGAATAATTTTTCATTTTTGTGTAATACTACATTAAATGTAGTTTTGCTTATCTATTCACTAGTTGATGGGCATTTAGTTTGTTTTTACTTTTTAACTTATGAATGATGCTACAATTAGCATTCATGTAAAACTTTGTATGAACATGTAAAATTTTCTCTCAGGTCTGTATCTAGGAATGAAATTATTAGATCATGTGGTAACTATAATTTTTTGAAGGATGACTATATTTTTTCATAGTGACTGTACCATTTTATATGCCAACCAGAAGTGTATGAGGGCTTCAGTTTTTCTTCATGATTGCGAACATTTGTTATTTTTCTGTTCTTGTTATTTTAGTCTAATAAGTGTGAATTGTGTTGAGTTAGATTTCCATTCCTCTAATGACAAATAATATGATTCATCTTTTCATGTGCCATTTGTGTATCTTCTTTGGAAATGTCTCTATTCATGTACTTTGCTTATTTTTAATTCTTTGTCTTTGTTGAATTATGACAGTATGTAAGGTATTCTACTTACTAGTAGAATACCTCAGATTTGTGAGTTGCAAACATCTCCTGTCCGCTGGACTATCATTTCTCCTTTTTGATAGTGTCCTTGGATAAGAAAAAATTTTAATTTTGATGAAGTTCATTTTCTTTTGTTGTTTGTGTTTCAGTATCATATTTAGGACTGACTTTTTACCTCTAGTTTCAAACTCTTGATACCATTGGGCTTCAAATTTTTCATATGATAGTCCCCTTCCCCAATTAATTATCTTTCCCAGGGACATAATCCTTATACCATCGACCATTTTGGATAAGAAATGCAAAGATCCTCCATTTCAGGATAATGCTAGATGCTTAAAGAATAAAATGGTTTACTTTGAGAAGATGACACTGGCTATTGGAAATTTTCTTTTCCATATTTATTGAGATATAAATGACAATTCATATTGTGTAAATGTAGGATATGCAATGTATTCATTTGATGCCTTTGTGTATTATAAAATGATTGTTACCATAGCATTAGCTCACACCTGTATTATATCCCATAATTACAATTTCTTTTTTGTGGTGAGAACATTAAAGATGGCTATTGGTAATTAAAAACATGGGAAACAGGTTAGAGCTGTGGAGTTTTGTACAGAGAAGTACATAGTACCCTGACTACGTTGACAAAAATTATTGTTGTTAAATAATTTGAATTACCAGTATAATGCTAAAAGTGAAGTTTGACACGGTCTCTTCCTGGTAGGTATTACTATCCAATCACACTGCAGGCAGCACATAGGTAAATAGTTGAAAGATTAAGGTTAGATGAGAACTTTCAGAGTTGACATTGAATAGAGGGATGGCTCTGAATAAAAAACATTCTTGTCTTGGTTTAGGACAAATGAAAGGGAACTTGGGATAATCAAACTGAATCTTACTGTTTTGTGTTCATGGCATTTTTCCTAATTTTTTTGTGATTGAAGACAATAATTGTTGACATACATTAGATTCCATGTTTTAGGATTTCTAGACTATGGATAATGGATTTTCATATTTGTTGCTTAGAGGTATTGGATTCGTTTTATTGTTTCCTTATCTCCTACCCCACTTAGTATGTCATAGCGTATACTTTCTTTTTCTTGGCTTCAAAAAATAATGCTTTCCAGAAGAGATAAGTTCTGCTTCAGTGGTAACTGAAAAATTACAGTTTTTATTTTGAATAATGCTTTTATCTTTTAAACATGCATTTTACTTCTATTACTCCAGTCCATTTTTAAGGAATATTTTATTGCAAAATGTATGCATCCTTTTTCTACTCCAGTCCCTGATTTCATTTCAAATGTTTATTATCCTGCATTGAGATTGAAGTATGTATGAGGTGATGAAGTGTGTGCATGTGCACACATACCCATGCATACTTGCATAAGAGAAACAGAGAGAGAGAAAAAGAGAGAGAGAGAGAGAGAGAGAGGTGAGAGGATCTCCTTATTTAAACTAAGCCATAAAGCAATTCAACTTTTAAGAATTTTTTTCAGGAGAAATAGGCTGATATTTTTACAAGAATATTCATTTCAGTAGTATGTGTAATAGCACAAAACTGGGCACAATCTAAAAATCCAACATAATATTTTTTTCAGGTTATTATGATATAAGCAATCATTCATTGAACTACTTGGCAGTCATTCAAATTATGTTGCAGGAGAATACTTGAAGTGGGAATTCATTTATAACACATTAAATGAAAAAAATACAATTTGTAAAACAGTAATACAACATCCTTTCAGCTATTCAGTGAAAGGTAAATAAGCATGGAATAAAATTTGAAGGCAATATATCAAAATATTAACTGTGGTTATCTTTATATAATAAGATTATTATCATTTTTCTTCTTTAAGGAACCATGCTTTGCTTTTATATTTAGGAAAGGATTTTGAGTGCTATAGTTATATGGCTGATCATTTAAATAGTTTCCCCTTGCAACTGTTAAATACTTTATTCTTTTTCCTCTCTCTCATATGTATATATAGCTTTTCATGTTAGATAAATAACCGTATAGGCCTAGAGAAGAATTCAGATGCATTGTGTTATGTAAAAATTTGATTTGTGGTTATAATTTTATTGCCTTTGATAATGATTTTGTTAAACCCAATGCTTATTAGGTCACTGATAATTGCAAATAACCTGTTGTAAACTCAGTCACTATATCAGAGACTTGAGTCTGTATGATAGGAATACGTTTTTTTCTGGAACTGATATTACAGTTACACATATATCAGTTTGTTAGGTTCCCTCCTCCAATATCAAGGACTGTTATTAAAACAATAAATTAGCTTTCTCATAGTTTAAATTTAGAAATCTGACATCAAGGTGTTGCAGGTTTGATGTCCTCTGAGATATCAGAGGATATCAAACTAGCTTTTCACATGGTCATCCCTCTGTGTACATGGCCTATGTGTCTTAGTGTCCTAATCTCCTTTTCTTATAAAGACATTAGGCATAATGGGTTGGACCCCACCCAGGTTTTAACTTAATTACCTCTTTATAGGCCACTTCTCCAATTACAGTGACATTGTTAATTACTGAGGGTTATATAGCTTTAGCATATAAATTTTGTCTCTAGCACTATATATTACTGAAAAGTTTTAATGACAGTCAGTGTAGTGTTGATGAAGTTTATTGTGACTCATTAATGGTTCTTACATATACATATATAGTGGTTCTCATGTCTATAATATGTAATGTGTACTACATGGATCATTAACAGTTCTTATATATCATATATACTGGTTCTCATATACATAAAATATGCATATCAATGGCTTCAGAACACCTTACAGATCTACATCGTTAAGTTGTATGGGTAAGAATGTAGAACATAGTAGTTGCATTAGCACCAATTATTTTATCACAAATGGAAAAGTAAACTCTAGATCTACTGATATTTGGGTCCATACTGTCTCATACTATACACAAAAATTAGCTTAAAATGGATTAAATATTTGAATGTAGAGGCCAAAATCATAAAATATATATGGCCAAAGCTATAAAATATATATGGCAGAAATATGGCAGAATATTTCATGACATTAACTCCAGCAATTACTTTGGAGACTCAGCTACAATAGCAAGAAAAACAAAAGCAAAAATAAGCAAATGGAACTTCCTCAAACTAAAAAGCTTCTGCACATGCAAAGGAAATGTCTTAAAAATGAAGAACATCCTACCAAATGGCAGAAAATGTTCACAGTCTTATATCTGACAAGGACTAACTTCTAAGATCTGAAAGAAATACAGTTAAACAACAACCAAAAAAACAAAGCACCTAATCATAAAATGGAATGGAAAAATTAAATATTAACTTCTCAAAGAAGACATACATTGACCAACAGACACATGGAAAAATGCTTATCCTACTTGATCTGAAAATTCAAATTGAATTCACTTCATATCCACATGAATAGCACATACCAAAAAGATCAGAGACAACAAATTTTGGCAAGGATATGGGGAAAAAGGGCCAGGCATGGTGGCACACACCTGTAATCCAAGCACTGGGAGGCAATTGGCTAGGGATCGCTTGAGCTTGCAGGTTCAAGATTACTCCAGGCAACATAGTGAGACCTGGTCTCAAAAAAGCAGCCCAGCACGGTGGCAGGTACCTGTAATCCCAGTAACCTGGGAGTACTGAGGCTGGGGATTGTTTGAGTCTGCGGACTGGGACTACCCTTGCAACATAGCAAGACCTTGTTTCAAAAAAAAAAAAAAAAAAAAGGATATGAATATGGAGAAAAAGGGACTCGTGCATTGTTGGTTGGTCAGTGGGAATGTAGACTCATCCAACCCTTATGGAATATAGTACGAAAGTTTCTCAAAATATTAAAAAATCGATGTATCATATGATCCAACAATTCTATTTATTATTATCAGAAGAATGCAAAATATCAACTCAAAGGAATGTTATATCTATGTTCAATGCAACACTGTTTACTACATTCAAAGTATGGAAGCAATGTAAGTAGCCAAGGACAGATGAATCACTGAAGAAGATAGGGTGTTTGTACACAGTGGAATACCAGCGAAAAAGAAGATGAAATCTTAGCATTTATGACAACATTGAAGGAACTGAGGAAATTGTGTATAAGGAGAAGACAAATGATGATTTCACGCACATGTGGAGTGTAAAAAAACCAACCAACCAAACAAACAAACCAAAAAGGCAACAGACAAACAAAAAACCCCAAACAGAAAACAGCAAATCATAAAAATCTTTAGAATTGAGTCTGTCAGAGGAGGTAGCTTGGGTAGGGAGGAGAGATGGGTTAGGACCCAAATGGACTGTGGTGGAGGATTATCCGTGCTTTGGTAGTGGATGTCATGTGGTGACATACATCTGAAGAGGTGTGAACCTTTACCCTAAAATGTATACTGTTGTAAAATACAATTTTAAAAAAGCTAGGTCTATTTTGTATATGAAGAATAGTATCTTTTATATTAATATTAGTAATGAAATATTTAAGGGTTGCCAAATGAAAATAAATTAGAATTAAAGGTAGTAGATTAAAGTTTAGTAGGCAAAAGATATAAAAACATTGTCCCCTGACCTTTACAATTCCTGGGGATGGAATGTATAAACCTGAACATTGACTAGTTCTTGAGAGCTTGTTTGGAGGTTCTAGCAGGGGAGCGCAGCTACTCGAATACCCTCTACCGAAGAACGGTCCCTCTCTATTCGGGGAAGGCCGTCCTCTTCGACTGAGCGCGCAGCTTGGGGAGGGCCGCACATGGAGCGATGAGGGAGGAAGGGGACACCCGCCTAGCCAGCCAGATCAGCCGAATCAACCCTGGCGATCAATGGGGTGACAGATGTCGCAGCCAGATCGCCCTCACATCCTGACTAGTTCTTTATGAATGAAATTTTGAATTTGTTGGAATGTAAAAGGGAAATTTATATTTTATTCAATGTGATTCTGGGAATTTTTTGTTTATTTTCTTTTGAGAGTATCAACATGGTTAAGTTTTGTTGTCTGTCAAAAGATTAATTAACTTACCTTCCTATAACTAAGCAACAGTTTAAAATACTAATATTTAAAAATGTAGATTAATTATCAAGACATGTCATTGCCTTAAATATTCTGAGAACTATATTATTTCTTTTCCTTCTCTCTCTAGTGGGCAGAAAATATTTAAAAATATAGCATGGAAGGATTTGATAGAGTTGGATATTACTGTAATATATGTATCATGTACAACTTTAAAAATTGCTATTTCAGAATCATTAAAGAAAACCCTTCATTCCCTTGTAGGCATAACAGTGGATCTTTGAATGTTGAAGATGTTCTTACCAGCTTTGACAATACAGGAAATGTTTGTAAGTTATATGCTCATTTTATGGAAATATCTTTAGTGTTTTTAAAAATGAATTTATCATTGGTGTTTTCTCCTTGCTTATATTTATTAAATTAATGTGGGTGTTTGTGTGTGCGCGCGTGTGTGCATGCGCACGTGCATACTGAAAGTTTTTATTGTTTGCAGCTGCAAAGTAAGTCTCATAAGGTATGTCTACTCAATGGAATAAGGCAGTTTTTACACACTCTAGGGTGTGTGTGGGTAGCATAATATATATGTCAGAGGGAACCTGAGACTCTCCAGCACTGTCCCTTTTCTTTTTTGTTTCTTGTTTGAACTTCTCAGTTTAATAAAAGAGCTGCTGTCTCTTCCTTTTGATGTATTTTGGGTGCTTTTCCCCTCTGATGTATCTCTCACTACTGAATAAACCAAGATCATATTTTCCTTGGTACTAATGTACTTTAATAGCAGAAATGTTTTTCTTTTATGCAAAATTGTATTATTATAGAATATACTATCTTTTCATCTAAGCATCTTATTTCTGCAATGAAAAAATCATTTAAGTGATTGAAAATAATGTCTTATGAGAGAAATCAGAAAGAATATCTTTACATCACTTTATTAGAAAACATACCATAATAGGAGTTATGTACTGTTTCATATGTATTGCATAGGATATTTCTCTTAAGATAGTGAATTATCAATGAAATATACCATTTAAAAGCTGTGAAAAATCATAAATCAGGTGTTTTCTCAAAGAAAATTTCTGAACCATAACTGTTTATTGTCTGAACTAAAACCTTTCTATACTATAAGACAAAAATTAATGCTACTTTATCAAAGGTTCTCTTATTTAAGATCTTTGTGAAAGAATGCCCAGTAATATGCAGGTGATTTTTTTTCTCAGGCACACATTATGTCAAGTTTTTGATTGCATAGAAAAATGTTTATAGATTTATAACTAAGGAATCAATAAATATCCTAAAATTATTTTAGATAATTTAAAATAATATAAGCTTTTGACAGGTTTACCTTTTAGTTTTGAAATCCGGCACTTGTTTAATTCTTTCTCATTTGGGTACAGGACGTATTTTTTAAGGGAGTTAAGGACTGAGCAAGGGGTGGTAATGGTGGTTGAGGAGACATCCTCTATAGTTCTGGAGTAATGTTAAATGTCATTAAGTCAGTTTATACATATATAATTTAGGATTATAATCTTGGAATGTTAAATATGGAATTTTATATTCAGTAACATATTGTTCTCAGTGACTCAGTATGAAATAGGGCCACTAGCTGGCAGCATTATGTAAAATAAAAATATTTTCCTGAAGGTCTGAGCTATTATTTTATATGTGAATAACTATTTTTTTCTTCTCTAACACTTTCCCTATCACCTTTTTCTTTCCCACTTAACCATTTGCTAGTTGCACTGACAAATGGAGAAAGGGCACACTAAAGGTATTTTTTTCACAGTGTCTATTGTTTGCAATAATTATTTGGAATGAAATCTAAACCTTGGATTTCATTTACTTTTGAATCTTGGCTCTGAAGCTCATCTTGAGTAATTTATAGCATCTCTATGAGCATCAATATTTTCATCTCTTAGAACTAAATGTAGTTGTAACTAGGTAGAAAGTGGATAACATACTGTATTCTTCACAGTTGATGAATTAATAAACAGAAGCTCTTTACTAGCTATTACTAGTGATAGGTTTCTAATTTCTAAAACAGTTTTTTTAAATAATGAAGGTGATATTATTAAAGGTTATTCTTATATTATTAAGGTTATCAAAACATAAACTTTGATTGAACCAACAGGGCAGGAAAAATAGATCAAATGACCAAAATAGCAATTTGTTAACTTTGTTGTTTTACATACGGTTTTAAAACTTGAGTATTTTGCAAGTGACATAAGTAGTGACAAAAATGAGATCTATTAGTGTATGTTATATAGTGTAACTCTTACATCACATTCCTTTTATTTTAAAAGAAAAACTATGATAATTTCATTTAATGATAAATTGGTGAAGTGCTATTCCAATGATGTAATATTAATTATAATTTTAATACAATTTTTGTCAGTGCTTAAAGTGATTTTTCACCTCCAACGTTGAATGTTTGATTATCTTACACAAGTTTGGAATAGAAAGTCCAGCAGAGGGCGCCACAATCATAATTCTGTCTCAGCCCAATATAATTAGCATGAATAAATAACTGTAATCTTTCATCATGTAAGTAAATATGTGTAAGTTTATAGCTGTTTGACTTATTTCTGATATATTTGACATATTCAACAGTTCACTGATTTTTAAGTTTATATTTTTTATATAACAGTTTTTTATACTTCTAACTTTAAATAAAGTGTTATTTTGGTCTTTTTAATCTTGATAAATATCAGGGGTTCTATGTAAGAATATAAGCTCCTAAATCACCTCCAGTAGTGCAATGATAGCATATGGAAGGATATTTAGAATGAGATAAAAGTTTCTAGTACTATGGGATAACCATAGATGGAATTATCCATTTGTTAAGGAATTAATTTCCATATTAATGTAACTTAATGATAAAAAAGAAAATATTTTAGAGTTGAAAACTGATAGGAGTATACATAGTAAGCAAACTATGTTCATGGTTTAATAGAACCATTAACCATCAATTTTAATTTAATTTAAAAAAAATCAAGTAACAATTTTATTCCTTGTAGGTAGGTATTCAAAGGTCAGGCTTACTTCCTGAATTTGTTTTCATTTTCTAACCAAAAACTTGAGGAAAAATCTTTAATTTTGGAAAATAAGTGAAACCTAGTTTCTTCCTGATCTAATTAGAAAATATTCTTTGCATTTGCTTTTATTTTAGATTATTTTGTTTGTAAATGTATGGCTAGCATATTATTTTATATTTTTGAGATATCCTGTTACTCTTTGAATATTTTAGGAAGAAATTAAAATAAATCTCAGACAGCCTTTCCTATACAAGGATTCATTCATTCATCTTCTTTTTAATTTATATTTGCTATTGTGGAAAACATAACTTTGAAAGTCAGGATTCCTTTTTACTTACCTCTAATTAGGGGGTAGGTGTGTGTATGCCTTTCTTTGAATTCCACTACTTGAAAACTACTTTGACAATATCAAAGCTGCTTTCCAGAGAAGTTGTGTCTGCTATTGATTTATCATGCCTGGAAAGAAATGCCATCAAGCTACCTAGGGAAAAGTACATGATGACATCCTTCACTTCCGATGAGGTGCTGGCTGCTCCTGTGTTTGATGTAACATGTCACTCAGATACCTGGGGTAACAGGGAAAACGACAAGAACGACAGCAGATTTCTTGCTTCTGTGTTCTCTGTGGGCAGTCTTACTTCTAGCCTGTCCCTGACTCCTAATCAGAGAAGCCCCATCATGCTATGTGTCTTTCGAAACCATTTGTACTTTCTTTATATTCTAGTCTCTGCTTTACTGGAAAGGAATTTTTAAAATGTGATCCTCTTTAGGATTTGGATAATCCAAATTTGACTGTTGTCATTTAGAAAACAACCATTTGATGTTGGTAAAATCTCTTTAGTGCTTTGGGTGAAGCTTCATTTGTGCTTTTTTTAGCACATTTTCCTTCATTTGATAGTATGAACATAAGAATTAATACTTCTCATTACAATTTATTGTATGTAGTATATACAATATAATTTGTGTAATCCTTTAATGGATAGGAAGTTGATAGTTATTATATATCATTGCAATAATCTACTGTGAATCAGGATTACTTGCTAGAAGTGCAATTGAAATTGGAGAATATATTGGTAAGAACCTTTTTGACATTCTTTGAGAAAGTTTTGTCTTTTTCTCCTCTCTAGGCTATGTGACCAGAAGGAGCCTATGGTAGTTGTATCTCATGGTCTGCTGGTTAAATTTATAGACTCACTGTTTTATATGTATTATTGCATTTGACTAGTGACTTTTCCCCCCAGGGAATCCTAGGACTGACCTGGACTTTAAATACATACATTACAACTTTTGAATCCTTCCTAGTCATGTGATAGTGGGAACTGTTCTGTGATGTATCCATAGTAGTAATCTCTTTTGGTTGGAATCAATTTTCACTTAAGGAAAATCTTCACTGAAATATAATAATTTCTTACATTTCATTTAATATTTATATTTAATATAGTTGTTATACTTCAATAAGAATTTTCTCTTTCTACCAAAATTTGGGAAACTAAAGGGAATGGTTCCTTATGAAATACAGTCCAAATTTTTATTTTTTATTGTACTGTTATGTATGTAGGGTCCATAACATTGGTGGAATTTCAAAGTTGTGGTAATGTCAGCTTGGATATAAGTATTTTCCTCATTTAAATAAAAATGTGTGTATTTACATAGGTATATAATACATATTTGTATGTTTATGTATGTGTATTTGTGTATCTATTTCTTTTTTTCTTTTTTTTTTTTTTTTGAAACTGGGTCTTGCTATTTTTGCTCATGGAACCGCAGGCTCTCGTTGCCCAGGGTACCACAGACTCAAGCAATCCCCAGCCTCAGCTTCCCAGGTAGCTGGGATTACAGGCATGCGCCACCATACCCAGCTATTTTTTGGAACTAGGTCTCACTATACGGGCCCCAGGCGGGACTTGAACCGTGTGTATCTATTTCTATAGCTATCCATGGTAAGATAGTTTAGTAAAAAACAAGAAATTTAGGTTTTTATGGGTAATTGCTCTATTTTTAACTTGAGGTCATTGAAAGATCTTGAACTGTGGAACTCAGGTTTTTGCTCTGCCAATGCTAGATATGTAATCATAGGCAAGCTTTGACCAAATCTTACTAAAACTGCTTAACAAGTAATAACTATCTTATAGAATAGAATGGTGAGCATAGTATTAGATGGTGTGAAAGCACTATATAAAACTAGAAATAATCTTTGTATTAGTTTTTAATGTTAGTATTCATATTATTTGACTCATCTATTCTTCTTGGACCTATTTGATATCTTTGATATTGGAAAATAACAAGATAGGAAATATTTTTCTGTATGTGCTTTGCTATTTAATATTTTGCATTATTTTATTAAATAAAATAGTGCAAAGTTACACAGTTAAAATATGTGGTACTAATGCAGAAAGACATAAAAATCAGTGTTTTAGGATAGATTCAGACAGATGTGAATATTGTGATTTGTCATATAATGAAGATGGTGTTTCAGTAAGAGGAAAGAATGGGCTTTTCAATAAATAGTATTGGAACCAGTGACTGGAAATTTAGAAAAAAAATAATAAAGCTGAATCTCTCCTTTAGACTTTATACCAATTAAATTTAAGATGAATTAAATAATTATGTAGGTATTTCAGATGAGTATTTTTTTAAAATAAGGAAGGCTCTTCTAAGTATGACCTCCAAACTCATGAATTGAAAAACTAGATTAATTAAATATTTAAGTTTATTCAGAAAGTGCCCAAAAAGGTAAAGATCAAATGACTCCATGGTTAGTGGTAATTGTAACTTAGCATATAGTTGCAGAGAAACATATAGTCTCTTTATTGTGTAAAGTGTTTCCACAAATTGCTAGTGGAAACCAAACAAGCAAAACCACAAATTGCTAGTGAAAACCAAACCAAATATTGGCAGACAAAAATGTAGTCTCTTTATTGTATAAAGTGTTTCCACAAATTGCTAGTGAAAACACAACTTGCTAGTGAAAACCAAACAAAACATAGCCATAAATTAGGAAGCATAAACTGGAAAGAAATATCCATACAGTACTCCATACACATCAAGGGGTCTTTTTACTAGTAGTGTGTAATGAGTAATTAAGTACAGCTTAAAAAGTGAGATAATTTTTTGTTTATCAAATTGACAAAGATAAGAGAATGTAAGTAATAAACAGTGAATTGTGGAAATGAGCATTCTCATCTATTGTTGGTAGGAAGATAAATTGATTCTACTTTCCTGGAGGTAGCCAGGCAATATCTAATAATTTTAAATATATTATTCCTTTTCTAAAGAAATGAAAAAACTAGTATGCAAAGCTGGAATATAGAGAGATTCATCTTAGTATAACAAATAACAGGAATGTTATTCATTTAATGTTAGATGACTGCTTAATTATGGGTAATCCATGAAATGGAATATTAGGTAGCTTTTTAACACATTGCTGAAAGGAATGTTTTACTTCTGTAAAATACATGTAAGCATTAAGTATGAGTGTAGTTATGTATGTACATTGAACTGTGACTTAATTTTCAGTGTTTTGTTGGGATATTGGGGTTTTGAATAATTAGCACTTTGTAGCTTTTGGGAGTTTTGAAAAATTTTATGGCATGTGTGACCTTGTAACTGGAAAAAGCAATGTTATTTTCAAAATGAAAATAATCTGCTCTTTAACTTCCAAATTGGGTATTAAACTTTTTAACTGAAAGCTGTGATAAAATCTCAAATTGCTTAGGATAGCGCCATGGAAAAAAAGGAGCAATTCATTTAACTAGTGAAAACATATGAAGTATTTTGTTTTTAAATTGCACTTTTCTCCAAGGAGCTCAGCGCTCACAGCGTGTTGGATGTTAATGTATTAGTCTCCCAACACACTTATAAGATAAGAAATCAGAGACTAAATCATTCTAGTCCCATCTTGAATCTGGGGGAGGACAAAGAGGTTAGAAACTCAGTTAGTGGCAGAATATTGAGCTTCGGCATAGATAATTTCTAAGTTCTATTGAAAAATAAAATTTAAGGTTCAATGCATAATATGGTTGGTATATGTGGGTCAGCTGCACTGAGTCTAGGGGACCCCTAGTGCTGGTGGGGAGGGGGTGGTTTGCAGTACTGACACTGGATTGATGCGTAGTTTCTATTGAGGGATCATAGTAGTCTTTGTTAGAAAGATTTCTCGAGAGTAGATTAGAAAATATTTCTACAGGGCAGGGTAGGTTTTTAAATGGTTTTTTCTTACCATCTCTCTGCAAGTGTCTGACTTCCTAGCTTCATACCTGGCAGGGCAATTTTTCCTCTTGACACAATATTGGATAAGAATGCTCCTAAACTATAAACAAAATCCAAAATATTAATTAAATATTAATATTGTAGTTAATATTTATCAGGGAGGGAACATTTAGAAGATGTCTGTAAGTAATTTTAAAACTTTTTATTGGAAATTAAAAAATTAAGACATTGGAATGGTTCTCTTTTACTAACAGAAAGTACTATTTTGATGTAAGACTGAAATAAACACTATAATCCTGTCTAGATTCATGATATGTGTCTGTGCTTTTCCAGAGCAGTAATATTAGGAGGTAGTGTCTGTTTTTGTCTTTATTTTAACTGTCTGTAGGATCCTTCAAATATTCATAATTTAAGGTATCTCCAAGATGTCACAGAAGACAGGCCAAGCAAATCTTTTTTTGCTTTGAGTGAATACTTGTTAATACTTATCTTTTTAAAAAATAGCTACAGTTTGTTTTACATTTCCTACAGTATTCATCTGGAACGTTCTGAATATTGTTCCTATGTAATCCTAACTTTGCAAGGGGTAAGAAAAGTGATGCTCAGATTAAGGTAATTAAAAAATGCAGATTTGGTAAGCAGCCAGACAGGAATTTAAAACTATTCCAGTATATTTTCTGAAGGCAACAATTTCCCAGTATGGTAAGAAATGGGTTTTAAAAGTTCATGGTAGAAACTGAAACCAAAGGTGATAACTTGGAGTGCTAGAAAATGACGTTGGCAGATAGAAAAGAATTCTGTCCAGTGGATTGTGTCTAAGAGCAGACTGATTAAAGGTCACTGGAAAATGAACTCTCAGAGGTTTCTGAAAGGTAGTTGACAATCTAATGGAATGGGGATTTGGGGAGTAAGGATAGGGAACAAAGAATACATTTAATCTAAAACCAAATAGGAGTTTTGTTTTATTTTAGTTTTTTAAGTGCTAGTTTTTTTTTTTTGCATGATCATCCAATGGTAATCGTGATTTGTGTTTTTGTATAACCCTTTCTCTAAGGTATTTAATATGTTTTTCATATTAACATAGTATTATGGTTATAGTAATGTTTAAAATTTGTTTCCAGTGGCTGGGCACGGTGGTGCGTGCCTTTAATTGCAGCCTACGGAACGAGGCCAAGACTAGGAATCACGTGAGTCCGCCGGTTCCAGACCCGCCTGGGGCAACATAGCGAGACCTAGTCTCAAAAAATAGCTGGGCGTGGTGGCGCGCGCCTGTAATCCCAATAACCTGGGAGGTTGAGGATGGGGATCGCTTGAGTCTGTGGAACGTGAGCCTTTGGTTTCCCAGGCAAAATAGTGAGACCTAGTCTCAAAAAATTAATAAACAAAATAAAATAAAAAAATTTGCTTCCATAAGTCATACACCTGCAAGGATGTTCTTGTCTTTAGTAAAGTTATTTGGATTGAACAGCCCTACCACAGAAGACTGTAGATGTTTGGACATTGGTATATCCTGTGTGTGATGTGCTGTTCTGTGAATACTAGATGTGAACAAAATATTTCATGATTGAATGAATTAAGTGTTTGTGTGTATGTGTATCTTGTCTTTTTTTATATTCTCCCTTCTCTCTCTCTCCCCCCCTCTCCTCCTGCCCCTGAATCTAGCTATTTGTGTCTGTCCTGAGGGAAGCGGGGATATTTCATGGAACAAATCAGGAAAATTTGAGATCATCCTATGACTGTTAGTGATTTGAAAGATGTGGATATGTTATGTGTGTTATAGATGCTCCACATGCTCACAGCCTGCTTGTACTGGTTTGCTGGATCAGGTAGTTCTTGTTCCTGTTGTTAAATCATGATTTGTCTGAAGCCTTTATCCGTCTTTCTGATGGGAGGCCATATTTCTGCATCATTGCCATTCCTAGGGTGCTCTAGATCCTGATTGACAGGTGGGGAGGAACCCAGACTTACAATGTAAATAAAGTGTCATTTTTAATTGTGACAAAGAAAAACAAATAGGATTTTGATTAATCATGGACTTTGGTTTTGTTTTAATATTTGACAACTTAATCAGAATTTAGTGGGGATGGAACTGCCATTATGTACAATTGAGGAGTGGCGTATATTTTCCCTGGATTCCTTTAAAAAAGAAATTAGTATAACAGGAAGGGGGAAATTGATTCATACTGCTCTGTTTGATCTTTCAAGTTCTACAGATTTGTAGTTTGTATCCTACAATTTAGCAATCAATTTTATTACAATACCATATTTATTACAATACCAATTTTATTACAATATTACCATATTGTGTAACTATTTGTTAGTTTTTTTCTCCCCAGATAAATTTAATCTCAAAGATTTCAGGGACCATGATTACTACTGCTGCAGTATTTATACAACCATGGCCTTCCCGGTTCAATTTCAGAGGCTGTTAAAGCCCATGCACAGAAGTATTTTCAAGTAACTTGAGTGCTTCACCTCTTTTGATTAAATGATGTGAATGGAATTACATCTTCAGACTTATTGAGGGAAAGTCCTAGTGAATCCCACCTCACATTGCTGCTTAATTACAAACACCTCACATTGCTGCTTAATTACAAACAATCAGAAATCTCAGTAAACATTTCTGACTCTTGTATCTATAATAAGTCAATTGTCATCATCCTTTTTACCCCCTTTCCTTCTGATTCTCCATCATAGTACTGGGGATTAGTCTATCAAGGCATGATCCTCCAGGGGCAGGGTTTGACCTTGGCATGAGCAGAGAGGAAGATACTGATGCAAGTGAGTTTCTTTTAGGTAGAGTGAACCGATTAAACAGCCTTGTTTTCCTGGCACTGTCTTATTTCACACTTGTTGCTCTTAGTATAGCTATTATCAGCACCTCCTTCACTTCTTAAACTTACTTTGGATTAGTTGTATGACTGTTTTTAGATGGTAAGAAGAGAGAAAGTAGGTGGGAAGGGAAAAAAAAGAAGAAAGTTTGCAAGTTTACATTCATCATTTATATCCAGTCATTTCATTTCATCATGGTGTCTTGTTCAAGACCTGACTCAAATGACATTCAGTATGTAGTGAGTCCTTTAAATATTTATTTACATGCAAATAAACCCACTCATTCTACACAGCATATCTGTATTTGATAGACTGTTCTGCCTAACAATCTACATGTCAGTTTTAGAGTCCATATATACAGTCAGCATAAACTAATAGAAACTATATGTCTGTGTCTGAACTCACCTGGTAATCATTATCCGGAGCTGAGCAGATCCTTGATTGTGTACCTTACCATTCCGTTCATGGAAGTTTTTGAGTTTGCAACTTCTGATACATAACATGTATTTGGAGGCATTCAAGGCATGTTTGTCTTTTTATTTATCTACTTCAGAGTTAATTTTGATTAGTCAGCTTTTTAATCAAAACTAATTAAATACTTGTAAATTCTCTTTGGAAATATGCCTTTTTTAATCCAACATGTTAATCATTAATCTTTGGGAAAATTTTCCCCATACTAAGAATGATAATAATTATTAATAAATATGTGTATTCTATTTTTTTTAAAAAGCAGATACTATTTTATATATCTTTCAACAACCAATACCTTTGAGAAAACATACTTTTGAAACTTTATCATTTGAGTTAAGATGTGAAGTATATTAAGAATGAAATTGAAACTAATGTATTTACACATTACAGGAGAAATTTAAATGTTTGGGAGTGGATGTAAGTGTTGTGTGATGTGTATTTATATGTTTGCACTGTAAAGTATGTAAGTTAACTTTATTTTTATCTGCCTTTTCTTGTTTATAGATTGGAATGGAAAGAACAATCTCAAACAGTGTTTATTAAGTGCCTATTATGTGCTGTCCTGCATTTTCAGTTCTCAAACTTTGAACTGCTATGAAACCATAAAACATTATTTCTATACATGTTGAAGAAACTACTCTATATTATAATCTGAATAAATATCTCAGTGATGCATCCAGGTACTTGGATGATCTCTATAAAGTACATCTTAAATTTTATTAGCACCTTTTTACAATAATTTAAAATAGCTACTATGCTTCAGCAGTGAAGAATTCACCTTGATAATTTTTGGAGTACTGGCAAGAAAAGGACTTGACTTACTCTAGCTTCATTGGATATAAATTTAAGGATCTGAATGTATTGTCTCAGAACATGATTTTATTTGCTTATTTTTAGGGCTTAATTTATTTTCTCTTAAAGTTACCCATGCATAAACTACATTTCATGTTCATGAAGTCTTTCATCTTGAAATCTTCCTTCACCGTCGTCCTGGGAGTTCATTTCTCTCTTTTTTGTTGAATCTCATTTCCCAAACCCCATGACTTTCTGTTAACTGCATCCTGTTGGAGAATTATAAACTCCAGTTGCTTCCTAAGGAAGTAAGAGGAAATAGTTTTTTGAGACTTTGCAATAATTTGGATATAAAATGATAGATTTTGAAAGAGCTCCTCCTTCAAAATTCTACAACAATGTGCTATGTGGCTTCTAGAGCTCAGTGCTCCTCTAATGCTATATCTTTTCCTGAGACCTGGTATCTTTCTCTGGAATTTGACAGAATCTTCTCTTATTCTCAGTGTATCAACATTTTATGATACCGTATCTTGGATTGACTCTGTTTTCAAATACTATGTCGATGGGCACTTTCAATTTCAAAGGTTTTATTTTTCAATACTGGAACATTTTATTGAGCTGTTTCTTTAATGATAGGGGAGAGGGTTGTTGCATAGTTGTTTTAGAGTAGGAGGCAAAATTACAAGTTCTATGCAAATGGATTTGCAACAAATTCTCCTGTGTTTAATTCATTCTTCCATTCCAAGAGATGAAAATTATTTCCTCCACTGCTGATTTAGGATTTAGCTTTTCTCATGTTTTAGTTTTAGATTAATTAATTTATTTTAGGTGGAGTATCAGGAAGGGAGTGGAAGCTGATAGGTAGATTTACTAATTTAACAAAAGCTTCAAAACTCTAAGTAGAGCGCATAGAGTTCTTGTCAAATTCACACTGGAAAACTATTTCTGGTTTGAATAAATTGAGATGTATCATCAAGACTTTGTGCGTACAAGGTGTAGACATTCTTTTCTCCCTCATTTCTGAATTCCTCTGCAGTCCTCAAGATTCAAATCCAATATCACCTCCTCTATAAATCCTTCTGTATTCACCTAAGGTATAGTTCAGCAGTTCTTCTCATGGGTAGACTTAAAAAAAATTACCACTAAATTAACATGTATTGCCATGGTATGACATGTATAATAATTGTGCCTAAATTACACATTAGACTGTAAGCTCCTGAAGGAGACAAGAGCAATGATTGGTTTGTATGTGTAAGGGTCTGGCATATAGTGACTAAAAAAGAAATACTTTGTGGATTAGTAAACTTAGTATTTACAAAGTAAATCATACGTTAAATAAATTATAATATGATTATCTTTTAAAATGTTCCCTGTGCAAAATTTATTTTCAGTTTCCTGTAAGTAATCTATGTGTTTAGTGCATTTAAAATTACGTTATATACTTTTTTTGAGGAAAACATTTATGTCTAGTATCCTTTTTGCATGTGTGTACATAGAAGTGCATTCTATATTGTTCTTCATTACTAGAGGTGTTACTTTTATTTTAAAAGAAATTATATTACTTAGTTACGCATTGGTGATCTTTTTTTTCTCCAAATACCTTTTGCGGGGAGAGCACTAACTGGCTGTTCTCTTAGCGTTTTGATCAGCGCAATGTATTTTAAGCAGCCGATCCAAAATGCATTCAAATAGCATGTCCTGTTCCTCACGAATTACCATTTCTTTCCTTAAATTTCCCACTTCGACCACCAGCAATCCCTTAAGTACTTTTCCTACTAGCTAATGCTAGCTTTTAAAAATTGACTTAATGTTACTCCTTTTTTTTCTCTTTGTTGCCTCTGTCACTTAATATACCTCTATGCCTGCCTGGTATTATTCCTTTTCAAGGTCCTATTATGCTTTCAGGTTGATCTTTCCTAGTCTCCTTTTCTGCTGCCTTAGATGCTTTGATTCTGTTCTTTCTCCATTGAGAAGAGCTGAGTATAGGGAGTGAATATTATGGGTGACTATTTAAAAAAAATTGTACAGTTATTAAAGAGAATACAAATTCTGGTGGCTACTATATAACTTCAGTGTTCTGAAAGGGATTTTGATATACTTTCATAGTCATTCTTGGAGACAACTATTAAAATGGAATTTATTTAAATTTTACTAAGAAGGGGAAGAAGGGAACTTTTAAAATTTGGTAATTGTTAAAGTTAAGTGATGGGTAAATAGGAATTCATTGTTTTCTGTTCTCTTTCACTTTTGTATATATTAGGTTTTTTTCCATATTCAAGGTTTTTGAAAATTAAAGTGTCCTTTTTTATTACTTTTGATCTAATAGTCTAAATTTTTGATATCTGGCCTCTACTATATTTACTATATGACACTACTATATGAGGACACGTGTTTGGGGATGTCAATTTTAGCATTAATTGGATTGGAAAGAAGATAACCTGGAAGCAGTCTGATGAATCTGTTTCTATCACTGACAGAGGTGTTGGATAAATTATTGTGTACCTATATAATGGATTATTATAGGGCAATTAAAAAGAGTGAATTGAGTTATATACTGTTCTGGAGGGATGTCCAAGAGGTATTGTTGAGTGAGTGTTCTAAAGTATGTAATATAATTTCATTTTAATAAAAGAAACGGTGCATGTACCAAAAGCTGTGAAAACACGTCTCAAATGATCAATTTTGGTTCTTTCTAAAAAGTCAGACCTGAGGTTTGGAGTGGAGGAACAACTTTTTCTCTGTTAATCTGCATATTGTTTGACTTGTTTCAGATATGTATTACTTTCGGGGGGAAATGTAGCAAGATTTTTAAAATAATATAAAAATAAAATATGTTCAAATATTTGAATAAAAGTTATAAAATAATTTAACACACAAAGTATTTATAATGAATCTTTAGAAACTTTTCCACTGGAAAAAGAAACAAAAAGGATAACATAAAAAACTGTGAAACACAAACGTACAACTGAATTTAAAACTTAAAAGGGAAGACAATAAAAGGTGTGTTTGGCTAGGAATTTTTAAAGCAATGCTTTGAAATTATCAGGAGGAAATACAGTCAGAGGCATACTGAGACATAAAGCAAATTTCTTACTGTCAGCTGAAACATCAGTCCTATTATCTGTTTAATATAATTCTGATTTATTTCCTTTTTACTTAAGTTAGCTTTTATCCTTCTTGTCACCTACTATATTTCTGTATATCCAGGAGCAAATATTTATTGAGTGAATGAATAAATTGAATAAGTGAATGATTAAAATAGTAGATAGTATAACTTTATCATAAATTGTTTTTGGACCATTGGAGTATTTATCTAAATTATATACTATTTGAATAGAAGTATGGAGATACTGAAGAGAGAATTTATGTACAAAACTGTCTTTTTTTCTTTTTCTCTCTGTAACTGTCCCCGTTATAAGTATCTTTTTTTTTCCGTTATAAGTATCTTGTATATGCGTTTAGCTGTGTTTGTTATTCTTTACTTCTAATTTCAGCATGTAGTTCATTAACTATGTCAAGTACACAGAAAAGTAGAGATGTTAAGGAAAACATTCATGTAGCCAACATCTAGATAAAGCCAGAGCAGACACTGAATTTTTACTATAGTGTATAGTTGCAAATCAATCCTGCCAAACCTATATTGCTTAGTTATTTTTACTTTCTCAAGACTGTGGTGTATAGTGATACAAATTAAAGAGTCATGTGAATAAATTAACGGTTATATATTCTATGAGTCTTTCTTGGGCCTTTAAATTGATTACTGTGCAATATTTGTGTGAATTTCTAATGTAAAAAGAGTGAATTGTGTATAAGCGTGTGTGTGTGTACGAACGTGTGAAATCTATCGTGAAATCATGGTTTAGAGAAGGAATTATACGTTTAAAGTCTTCAATTTTGTGAAAACAATGATTCCACATTTCTTCAAGTGGTTGCCATAGAATGGAAATTGAAATCCCTGGGTGGGAAGTGTGCTAGAAATCATAGTATTCCTTTTCAAAGTATTTTGCATCTCCTTATACGTATATTCAGTACTTCATTTCTAACCCCTACACACTGAATCATGCTGTGATTCATAATACTGTGTTATGTTTTAAATTCAAATATTGTTTTTAAAGGGAAATTGCTACTAATGTTGGCTAAGCCACTCACAATAGTTTGGTAAATGGTTGTAGGTTTGATTCTTCTTGTGTCAGTTTAAATGTGAACTAATATTCAAAATCCTTTTAAGACATTGAATAATTGTTTCAGTTAACAAATGTTTTACCAAATAGTATTAATTTATGAAAATAAGTGTTTTTATTATTTAAAGAAAAAAGGGACTAGGTGGCTATATATGTAATTAAATGTTAATGGGTATCGTTTGAGTGGGCATTTACAGAGAAAGAGACATTTATATCTTAGCAGAACAAACTACATCATTGAAACTGTTCAAAAATAATACATGACTTAGTTTGCCCTTTTTCTCACTTATTTAAATAATTTTGAGATATAATTTACATTGATAAAATGTACCAAATCTTGATGAGATCTGAAAACGTGACTCATGTAACCATTTCCACTGTCCAGGTATAGACCATTTCTATCATTCTAAAAGATCCCTTGTGTCCTTTTTCAGTCAATCCTAATTCCCTTCCCAGGCAACCACTGATCTATTTTCTGTCACTATAGATTATACTCTTCCTGTGTTTTATATAAATGCCTTCTTACATGTTTTATTTTTCCCCTCTAACTCCTTTTACTTGGCTTGTTTTGAGGTTCTTCCGTATTATGTGTAGACCTGTTACTTTTTAATTGCTTAGTAGTAGTATACAACTAGGCTCATCATTTATCTAATTTGTTTGTTGGTGGATATTTGGTTTGTTTCTAGTTTTTGACAATTTTGCCTTAAACGGCTATGAACGTTCATGTGCAAGTTTGTTATGTGTGGACATCTGCTTCATATCTCTGGGGGTAAATACCTAGGGGTGGAATTGTTGAATTGTCTTAACTTGTAAGACATTATCCAATTGTTCTCCAAGGTGGTTATATTTATAATTTTACATTGCCTTCAGCAATGTATGAGCATTGCTTCTTATCCTTGCCAATGTTAGGATATTATCAATCTTATTAGTTATTCAATTGGACATATGGTATATTTCATGAGTTGATGCATGTACCTGATGACTGTGATATTGAGCATCTTTTCATGGATTGTCAGCTGCTGTTTCTTTATCTTTAATTGTGAAATGTTAAGTCTTTTGTCTATTTAAAAACTAGATTGTTTTCTTACTAATCAATTATAGGAGTTCATTATATATTATGAATACAGGTCTCTTGTCAACTATGTATTGAGAGCATTTCCTCCCTACTGGTGGTTAGATTTTTAATTTTTGTTTTCTTAATTTTCTTTCAAAGAGCAGAAGTTTTAGTTTCAATAGTTCAATTTATTAACTTAATTTTCTATGAAATATGCTTTAGTGTCCTGTCTAGGAAATGCTTTCCTACTTTAAGCTCATGAAATTTTTCTGTTTTTTTTTTTTTTCCCTAGAAATTAATTTTGGTCTGTGGACCATTTTGAGTTAATATTTGCATATGGTATGAGATAAAAGTCAAAGTTCCTTTTTGCTGTTGCTCCTTTTATTTTTCTGGACATGGGTATTCAGTTGTTCTAACACCATTTATCTAAAGACTGTCCTTTCTTCATTAAATTACTGTTTCATCCTTTAAAAAATTAATTTGCCATGTATTATGTATAGATCTATTTCTTGATACTCTTCTCTGTGATTGCTCTATCTTTTATGCCAGAACCACATTGTTAGTCTGGAAATGGAATAATATAAATCATTCATCTTTGCTCTTGTTTTTCAAACTTGTTTTGGCCATTCTTATATTTCTATATAAATTTCCGATTTCTGCTAAGTGTCTACTGAAATTTTACTATAAATTGGATAGCACTAAATCTACAAATGAATTTGGAATTGACATTTTAACATATTATATTGTCCAACCCATGAACATGATATGATTATCTCTTCATATTGGAATTTCATATTTCTACTAGCAAAGTTTTATAGATTTTAGTGCATGTCTGGCACATCTTTTGTTAACTATATTCTTAATTTTGGGTTTTGGAAAAAATTCATATTTAAGTCACCTTTTGTTTTATATTTCAATTTCCAGATATATGTTACTGGTGATAGGGTGGAATTAATTTATTGTAATAAGGAAATTTATTTTAAATACAAATAATTACATGATTAGAAAAAGCTTTTTATATCTGAGTAATTTGATCAAATATGCAAATTTTGCCAATTTTCATTTTGTAGTTTTACTTAAAATCTATAATTTTTACATGGTAGATTTACTATGCTTATAGTATATGCTTTACAATAGAAATGTTCTTTTAATTTGTATACATTAAATATATTACCAGTTAACCAATCTTAAATGAGATTGTTGGTTGCTTTTGCAACTTTTGTAATTATTAAGCCTGCCATGGCAACAAGAATTATTACATTTAAGTAAATGAATTGCTTTAGCTTATTAATATAAATTCTTGATTGCGTTTGTCTTCTTTTCTACCATATTACCATATAAACTGTTGACTTGATTGTCTCTCAAAATTTAAAAAAATACATAATTATAAAATAATATGTTGTAAATTCTAACAAGTCACTTTCAGTTACATACCTATATGAGTTTTTAAAATCAATAAATTTTGTGCACATCTGAAAAGTTGTGAAGTTAGTGAAAAATTCAGTGGTTATGTATCAAAAAATAATGACAAAAATAGATAATTTCTGAAAATTATCATGTTATCATTCATATAATGTCTGGTAATAATAACTGTTAGTTTCTTCTTCCTTTTCCTCATCAAACTAGTAAAGTTTATCTTTACTATGTGAATGTGTCTATACTATAAAGAAGAGCATGATTTCCCATAACTGACTCTTTTAGATTGTTTGCTAATTAATTTTACCATCTGTTTCTGAAATCTGAAAGTAAACAGAAAGACTTAAGGCTTGTTCCTTTAATATGTAAACTTATGTCTTGTATCAATGAGCTTTGAGAGCCTATTCACTAAAGCATTTGACTGAGAATATATTGGGACTCATTTTGAATTTTACTTTGAATTTTACATGTGTCTTGAAATGTTAACCAAGTGTTTACAAATATTCAGTTTTAACTGATAAAGTTTTAATTAACTTTATTTTTAATTTTATTAAAATGTTAATTTTAAGAAATTGAATATTCTATAACAGTGTTATCCTACTGTGATACAATAGTGCTGCAGTTTTTTAATTAGTTAAAAATCATCTGAACAAAAACTACATTTAAATGGTTCAGTGTATTCAGAGAGAATATTGAATCAATTTCTTCAGATTTAAGATATTACTACATCTCGGTAAGATTTAGGAATGGTATATTCAGTGAATTACATTTACATTCCAGAAAGATTATAGAAAAATTATACATGGGTAAAACTGATTGCATCTAGTTATCTGTTTAAAAATGAAATAAACATATTGCTTTTCTGTATAATATATTCTCAGTGAAAAAACATGCAGCAATATAAAAATATGAAAGTCCTTGAAGTTCTATCCTTAAGGGATATTAATAATGATTAATATTTAATGAATTTCTCTCAAGCAGGCTCAAAACGGTTTACATTAGCAATTTACCTTTAACTTGAAGTAGACACACCTATGCCTGCTTCTCTCCCTAGGAAGCAGGCTACAAACTGTTCATTAGCATTTTCACTGTTCACCTTTACCATTGATATGCAAAGGCCAGCCAGCTGCTCCCTGCTCTCAGCTCCAAAAGCTGTAGAAAAGAAAAACTTAGAAACACAGTTTAAACTATAGACTAGGTTACCTCAATTTACCCTCTTTTAAACTCTCTTGGTTCTTTCCACCATCCCCAGCCTTCTCAACAAAAATACCAAGTCAAAGCAAGACTAATGTAAAAATGTAAGTAAAACTCCGATTACTTTAACATTGTCCAAAACCTTTCTCAGCATTGTCCAAAACTCCCCAGATTGCCTAAAAATCCTCTCAGTTCTGATCATCTCACCAAAATCAGCCAGTCAGAGTTCATCTCTAGATGCTTGAAGACATTTTCCTTTGGCTGCTCCCTTGGCGTGCTCCTCCTTGTCTTCCACATTGTCTTCTCCTTATCCTCCAGGTAGCAAGAACTCCATGGTGCCGGACCAGCAAAGTTCACTTTCTTTTCAGGCCTGACTTTCGCACGGCCTCTTCCAGACACAAGTCAGACTCAGCAAACAAACTCCAACATGGAGTTCAAATCTGCAAACTCCTTAACTGCTTTCAGCACACATGCTGCCAGCCTGGGCCAGCCAAAGGCTGCAGGCCCCAGGCCTTGGTCACTTGGCCAAGTCCACATGGCTCACATATTTGCCCTACAAAATGGCCGATCCCAAATCCGAATTCAAATCTCTCTCCATGAATCTCTCTCTCTGACCTCCATATAGAATCTCTCTGTTTCCATACCCTTTATATAATATACCCTGATTTCCTGCCTTTCAGGAACCGCACCTGGACCATTTCACTTCCTCCTCCCCCTTGCATCTTTCTGAAAGGAAATTCCAAATAAGGTCTTTCTCACATTTTAGCATACCTTCCTTGAAATCTGCAACTTTAAACGGGAGACAATGACACCCAGGGGGAGTAGCACACCCTTTCACTTATAGTAATGATACCAAATGAAAACCAGTGCAACATTAATCCAAAATGTTAGAGATGAATGAAAAATTATCTTTTTTTAATTAAAGTTTGCTAGCTTAATATTCATAATAGGCTTCTTAATTACTCAGGTGAAACATCATTTTCTTTGTTTTAAATGTATTATTTTCCTAAATCTAAAGCAGAGAAAACTTAAGGCACATCACTCAGTTATAGTTTTTAGAACAGTGATAGGTAAGGGAATTTTAAATATTTAGAAATCTTTTCATCATTTTCATTCTGTATTGAGGTTTTGGTTGCAAAATAATAGAAGTTTGTGCTGACTTACTTAAGTAGGAATACAACTTATTGGATGTTGGGCAATTCCCAAGGATATGTGTGGAAATCTCGAAAATGGGCCTGGAAAAAGGACAGGAAACTACACAGAATGGACCCAGAAACCTCTGTCCAGTTCAATCTGCAGAGTCAGGCTAGTAAGATGCTGCTTTTGGACACTCAACACTGCCACCACCACTGGATTCTTGATGCTACTTCCACGGTTGCTGGTACAAATAATTTGTCACTATGTCTGGTCTTTGACTGGTCTGTATTTTAGTTCAGCGTTGGAATATCCCATTGCTGAGAATGCCAGGGTGAATGAAGTGAGTGAAAGTTTTTTAGTCTTTGGAATTTTGGAGGTCATTCAACATATTGTGGCATAACATAATCTTTTTCTTGGTTCCTAGGCTTGTGTACATTAGTTATGGGAGAAGCAATTACCATATATTAGTCATTGATTTGGAGCATAAACTTACATTCTAAGTAAAGTTAGTATTTTACACACACAAAATCCCCATCTTACACAGTAGTGGAGTTTTCAGTTTGACCTAATGGACTGTTTTTTTGAAGAAGGGGTACGTAATTTCAGTGAGTTCCCCAGTTATCAGCCTGCTTTACTCTTGCCATTATCAAGTAGTATCCTCATTCAGAATCAATGTAGTGTAACATACCAGGTGCCTGTATACCTTTAATTTCAGCTTTTCTTTCCTTCTCATCTTACTCTATGTACTTAGCCTACAATAGTAATAAAAGCATCTTAAAGGATTTTTCAAGAGGAATGCTATTTTTTCTACTGGTTGTCCTGGTTTTAATGGGATTATCTTAGGAGTAAATGAAACTGGGTAAAAAGAAAAAGAAAAAGACTTATTGCCTTAACTTGAAACACCTTTGCCTGTTTCTCTCTAGGAAGCAGGCTATAAGTCATTCATTAGCATTTTCACTGTTCACCTGCTATTAGTGTGCAAACATCAGCTACCAATTTCTCTCAGCTCTTAACTGTTCACCCACTATTGGTATGCAAAAATCAGCTACCAGTTTCTCTTAGTTTTCTTTCCCTCTTTCAGACCCAAAAAGAAAAAACTTAGAAACACAGTTTAAACTTTAAACTAGTTTGCCTCAATTTTTACCCTCTTTTAAACTTTTGTGGGTTCTTTCCACCATCCCCAGCAT
This sequence comes from Uropsilus gracilis, assembly GCA_004024945.1. Lineage (NCBI taxonomy): Eukaryota > Metazoa > Chordata > Mammalia > Eulipotyphla > Talpidae > Uropsilus > Uropsilus gracilis. The sequence continues at coordinate 61,927 of PVHY01004855.1, read as the reverse complement.
TCTCTACCAAAAAGCAAGACTCTCAGAGTGCAGACTAATTTATTTCTAACAAAGTGATTTCCTAATTACTACAAAAGAAACATGTAAATAAAATTCTGATTACTTTAACATTATCCAAAACCTTTCTCAACATTGTCCAAATCCTTTCCCAGATTGCCTAAAAATCCTCAGTCTCTCAGTCCTGATCATCTCACCAAAATCAGCCAGTCAGAATTCATCTCCAGATGTTCGAAGACATCTTCCTTTGGTGTGCTCCTTTGGCACTCTCCTTTAGGGTGCTCCAGCTCCTCCATGCCATCTTCTCCTTGTTGTCTTCCTCCAGGTAGTAGAAGGAACTTCATGGTACCGGACCCAACAAAGTTCACTTTCTTTTCAGGCCTAAGTTTTGCATGGCCTCTTCCAGTCACAAGTCAAACTCAGCAAAACAAACTCCAACACGGAGTTCAAATCTGCAAACTCCTTAACTGTCTTTAGCACACATGCTGCTAACCTGGGCCAGCTAAAGGCCCCAGACCTTGGCCACATTGCCAAGCTCATGGCTCTCATTTTCATCCCACAAAATGGCAGAAACCAAACCTGAATCTGAATCTGAATTCCAATCGAATCCCTTCTCTTTGTTTCAAAACCCTTTATATACCCTTACTTCCCACCTTCCAGGAACAGCTCCTGAATTATTACATTACAAAGAAAAAAACCTGTTTTACTTTTTCCTTTCCCTTGTATCATTCTGAAAGGAAATTCTAATTAAGGCCATTCTCACATTTTAGCATATCTTTCTTGAAATCTGCAATCTTAAACAGGAGACAATGAGGGGGGGTAGCGCCCCCTATCATAAACCCAGCTATGAGGACAAATAATATGCTCAGCTTCAGACTGATTTATTTCCTCTTTCTCTAGAGACCTGAGTATGATGGAAATAAAAGAGTCAAAAAGTATAGACTCACACAGCAAAGAGGAAGGAGGTTACATGATAAGGAAAAAGATTGCCCTTGGCTTTAGTCCTCTTTCTAAAGTAACAGTTAAAAGCATAACACAAGGCTACACTAGATATAGGCCTAAGTTCTTGGTCTTTTAAGAGAGGATTCAGTCTAAAGTTGATTAAAAAAACAGTACCTAACAAGGCACAGTGGGTGGTGCCTGTAAGCTTCAGCCTATGAAGTGGCTGGGGCTAGGGATCGCGTTTTGAGTTCCGCTCTGGGCAACAAAGCAAGACCTAGTCCCAAAAAATAGCTGGGCATGGTGGCGCGTGCCTGTAATCCCAGCTATCTGGGAAGCTGAGGCTTCAGAAGCCTATGGTTCTATGGGCAAAAATAGCGAGACCTAGTCTCAAAAACAAAACAAAACAAAAACCTATATTTTTTATAAAAATTCACCTCTATTGGTTTACAGATAAAGAAGAATTAAAAATAAAAAAGCTATTAAGTAGCTTTAATGGCCAGATTTTAAAATGAATACAATTTCATCTTACTGAAAGACAGCAATATTTCAAATCTACCTGAGAGTAATGATTTGCCTTCTAGTATCTGTTAACCATTGTTATAACACCCATTTTGATGGGGATGATTTGCGTACATTGTGAGAAGAAGAATATCATGACTGAAAGAAGAGAGCAGCAATTGCAAATTATCATAGATATAAAGATGAGGTCGTTACAGGTTCCTTGATAGTTAATAGAGCAATCAAAAAACAATGACATTTGATATGAACTATTTTGATTACAGAAAAGGCTGTGACTCAATTTTTTATTCATATATCTTTAAGAAAAATTTTCAGATTTGTAAGAATGACCCTTTCAATTACTCATTTTTTGGGTAATATAACAGTGAGTAAATGATGTTGCATTTTTCAAAAAGGCAAGATAACTGTTAAATCAAAAGCCATATGTAGAAAATGGAGACTGTCAGCGAGACTGATTTAATTTTCTCTCTGGTTCTGTCAAGGATTGGATTCATTAAGCAAGAAATTAATAGCTTTGTCCATGACTTAAAAAAAAAAAGTAGGCCTCATTTTACCAAGTAGTTTTCTTTAGAAGGATAATTAGAAATGATGCCAATTCTAAAACATAGTTGAAAAATTTTTGAAAATAATGTTTATATAACTAGGTAAAGGTAAAGGCAACTGAACATAAGTGCTAAAGGGAAAATGTGCGCTCAGTAAGGATTTGCTTGACTGTAAGTAAAATGAAAGTTTGAATTTTGGTACAAATAGGAATTTGTAAATATGCAAGGGAAGCTTGCGTAAGGGGGTTGCAACTCCAGAGGCTGGTTTGTCCTGGTGCTATGAGTGTGTAACTGTAATGGACATTTAAGGATCTCAAAGTATTACCAGGCAACTGAGGCTCACTCTGAAACCCCCAAACCTTCCTGGTTCTGCCATCCACCTCATCAAGAGAAAACATACTCTAGTGGTTAAGACCTTCAAAAGAAATGTCTAAGGCACTTTCTGGTATGGACTTTTCAGAAAGGGGTAAGGGGGTGAAGTAAGTCTGAAAGACAAAGAGCAAAATCAAGTCAAGATAAGACTGCCTTTGTCAGCCACCCACTGCTGTCTCAACGAAAACTGTCTCTTTCAAGTGTCTCATTTCCTCCATGTCTCTGGTAGAAGTCCAATGCTGGCAAGCAAACTGTTTCTTCACATAGTTCTCTGTTCCAAATGCCTTCTCCAGGTCTTCCTCATCTCCTTCCTTCTCCATGACTACTCTAGCTTCTTCTCTCTGCCCAGCTTCATCCTTCCTTAGGGTGGGCCAAGAAACCTGGAAGTTCCCCTTTCCCTGGGGATTAACTTGTTACATTTAACTCTCATAATAGTCCCAGATATCTACAATAACATTTGAGTAAAAGAGTAAAATACTACTTTGAAAAGCACATGATCTGATTTTTAAAAATCTGTATGAAAAGGGCTACTCAAACATGGTCTCTGTCAGCTGCTAGAAGACTAGTTTAGGAAACCATCTAACTCAATTATAGAGAGCGTTAACATGTTAAAATGTAAGACAAATTTGCTATAAAGTCTAAATGAAGAATTAGTCTGACCTCTGTCTAAAGTATCAAACAAAGTTTCAGAGAGTCATAAAATAATACACATCAATTAATCATCATCATCTGCTGAGTCAAACATTAGAAAATAATGTCAAGAAGTTACCCTGTAATTACGCAGTGGCTCCTTGAAAACCCATTTGGCATAATGACTCCCTGACAGCTGCAAGAGGGAAAATGTTCTATTTCTTCTCCCACCAGTCCCCTCTTCTCAGATCCAGGGGCATCACTTTTCAGCACTTCCTGATCTGCCAAATGTTTACGAGGGAAGTGTGTGGGGTGCCTCCGTAATCAGTGCTCCCAACACCAGTCAGGGGTTGAGAGTTTCCAATCAAAGCTGTGGATTCAGGAGAGTCACAGTCAGGGAACGGGCAATGGGCTTATTATCACCAATGCACGGGGAGTAAGATTACTCAATCACAAGAGAAGAGTATCTGGTTTTAGCTGAAAGACTAGTGGAACATTTCCCTTCTTTCCATCGATGACAATACATTTCCACTTACATAAGAAATCCTTACAGTCTACCACATTACACTGTGTTAAACATTTTTATTTGCACATCAGTGTGTCAGGAGTTGTTTTAAACTGTGACTCCTTCATGTCTGCTAGGCCAGAAGTTATATCAGCTCAAATCCAGCTGAGAAAGATAGCCTGTTTGGCCGGTGGCATGCACCGTAATCCCAGCTACTTGGGAGGCAGAGGATAAGAATCACTTGAGTCTGCAGGTTTGAGACTACCCCAGGCAACATAGTGAGACCTAGTCTCTAAAAAAGAAAAAAGATAGAAAGCCTGTGTTTGCCATTCAAGGTTTTTGGATCTTGGACCACAGTTGGATTTTCTGCCAATTTGTGACTGATGGAAGCTTATCAGAACTCTCTAAAAGTGTCAACCATGGCATCTTTGACTGTTCAGTAACAAGATATGTGTGGTGTAAGCAATCTGCCTGTGACTTCAATTGTAGTGCAAGTTCTTTATTGGGTCTTGCAGTTACACAAACACACCAGGCAGTGTGGGGCCAGGGCTGGGGTCTGTGTGTGTGTGTGTGTCTGGGGGGGGGGGTTGGGGGTGGAACTCAGGTCAGCCCCTCAGTCCCCAGAAATCTTCACACACTGTTTCTGGCCTCTCTCTCTGGTGTTCTCTTGTGCTCTCATCTCTTCCCTGTGGTCTCTCTCATGGATGATGCTGCCCTTTTGGACTTTTCTCCCAGTCCTGGTTGTGCCCATTCACACATGCACACACTCATTGGACTCAAGCATACAGTCATGGGGAAGACACAGTACCACAGGTGCTAGTCACAAGGGCTAATGGCGAAAGGGTAAAAAAAAAACCCTCAAAACTCATTTATCCTACAATATAATCATTTCTTTTCTCAGCATTTAACCGAGCTGTCAACTGAGGTCAGTTCTCCACTTTCCAAGGCGAGTGATTTCTGGTTTGCTAGTATAATTACCACTTGATTTTCATTAGGGTATCTAACAGTAGAAAGGCTTAACTTTCTGATCACACATGATAAACCTGAGACTCCAGCACCTCAGCAATAGAATGAGAGGAGCCTAGAAAAAATTCCCGGAAAACAATCCTATTGTGAAGAACTGAAGCTTTATATTGCACTGAGAAGACCTGCATTCTTATCATGGATTTTTCATTTTTTTTTTTTCCATCAGAAGAGATATGAGTTAGGGCTGTGACACAGCAAGATTTAGAAAGCCTGTGGCAATAGTGAAAATGTCGTTGGTGCAACATCTTATATTTCTATAGTAAAAAAGGAAAAACTAAAGACCTAGAAAAAAGAAAGCAATAAAGGGACTAACCAGGTAACACTATAATAACTACCAGTTCTGGCAGGCCATTTTATCCAACTGATAAGAACAAAAAGGGGAAAAATCACTTAGAATGGTTTGGTACTTAAAATTGAACTGGAAAGCGCTGATGGTATTTTTCTTTTTTCTAAGGTTCTGAGCTTTTTCTCAGAAGTTAATGTATTTGAGTTCTCAAAAAAATTAAAATAAGAACCCTAAAGGGGAAAAATATCACTTTATCCCCCAAAATATTATTTAAAATAATAATAATAATATAGTATCTTTAGGCTAAAAAAACTTATGCAGAAGAAAAAAGATCTTTTATTAAAAAGGAATAGGCTAATTGTGCTAACCTAATTTAAGTCAACATCATCCTTGCTTTTGTCCCTAACAATGCTACTTGAATATTTATGAGTAAGAGAATTCTGCATGGTAAAAAGTGAATTTACAGATTATCCCATACCTGGCCTTTTTCAAGAAACTTAAAAAATAATGTGCTGCAACACTGATAATATTACTTATTAAAGTCTTATTTATTTACACTGTTGTTATCTGTTAGAGTACTCTTGCAAATTTCTACTAATTTAACATTACAACTTCATATCTTTTCATAATCTCATGCAATTTACCCTACTTAATTCTTTGCTTCTGGATATGCTGCATTTGCCACCCAATGAGTTTATTTCACTGGTCATTTACTTTTAACAGTAAAGCCAAACTATTTGAAGGGAATAATCTCTCTGTAAATCCAACATAGGAGAAAAAGACTCTTATTTATCCAGCATTTTGTGCCATGAATTGAAGCTTTATTGCAAAGAGTAAGCAATAAACAAAAACACCTCAGGGGCCTGGGAGGAGCAATGTAACCAATTACATTTAATTAAATCAAAGGATGGGAGCCCCAGGGTTGAATGAGCTGAAGAACAAATTTGCATTAACACCTAGCAGCCAAACAAGCAGCTCTGGGTCTAGTCTGCAAGTTCGATTGTTGCCATCTATTCTCTGCACTGAAGGGGGGCCATTAGCTAAATTCTTAGGCATTGTTTGTCCACTGATGAGAGGCTGCCTTCTCAACATTTCACTTCATCACACATGAAAATTGCCTACTAAAATAAACAGCTTCCTCTGAAAGCTCAGAAACAAACATTATTACCTGACTCCAGTTTGCAATTTGGTGAAAACTCTTCAGGGCTGCTAAAGGAGAAAAAAAGAAAATGAAAGGTGTGATTCCAGGCCCTAACTTTACATCTGATGGAGATCATATGTTTGAGTAGATTCTTTTGTATTATCATAGAATACAAGGCAGGTTTATGCAAAGGCTCCACTGAGAGTACCGTACCTTTGTTCTAAAAGGAATTCTTTGGCTTGCCCTACAGCATGGGAATCACCAATACTCAAGTCACATTTCCCAAATCAGTGCTTTCACTTTTTGGAGAGCTTCTCTCTTCGTGATTTATTTAGGGAACATTGTCCTAATATATTCACACACACACACACACACACACACACAAATCATAGATGATATCGCAAATTCTATTTAAACCTATTTAATGAGAGCCTATCAAATTATGATAAGTGGTAGATTTTATTCTTTTGTCTTACTCATACCTCTTTTAGTCCCATTAATGTCTCACACACACACACACACACACACACACACACACACACCCCAGTAAGTAATAAGTAACTTCAAATGGTAATCACCATGAGTATGATAGAAACTTAAAGAGATACAAATCTGATAAAGGCTATTTCAGATTTAACAACTATCCCAATCTGTATCTGGGAGATATATATCTGGAAATATTAGTTTGAATCACCAATATATGGTAATTGTCCATCATGTTATTAAAAATTTGTTTTTCTGCAACTGCCTCTGGGTTACTAAGTTAACATATTCCACCTTCTTTCAAAGTCAGCTGCATAGCTTTAACTTAAGGATGCCAGCTTGAGTCTAAGAACTAGGTATTTCCAGCTGGTCAGGTGAACCCATGTGATAAGACCTGTTTCGGTAGCAGGGGCCAGAGATCATATAAGAAGATAGGCTCTCTGAGGAAAACTTTAAGTTCAAGTTGGCTAGAAAAAAGATCTCACAACCTATATTTTAAATTAATACCTTAGTCTCAAAACAGAAAGCCCCCATAGAAAAAGAAAAGATAGGAAAATACAGAGAATTTCCATTTCCTGTTCCAGTAGCACCTAGATTCAGACAGTCACTTTTTTAGGCAGAGCACATTGTGCAGGAAAAATACTTAATATTAGGTATATGATAAATGTTTAGTAAATGTCAGCTGTATTGAAATATGACGTAGTAATCATTAAACTCAAAAAGGTATTTCTTATTGAAACTGGAGGGGATTATACTAAGGGAAATAAGTAAAAAGGAGAATGACAAATTTTGAATGATTTCTCTCATAGGTGGAATATGTAACAACAAAACAAAGAAACTGACAAAACTAAACCTAAGCAAACCCTAGAAATCTGATCACAGAATTGAGGCCATCTGAGGGGAAGGGGAGGATGTGAATTGGGCCTCTAAAGAGCTATGCTAAAGGATTGTGAATGTCTTAGTGATGGGTATGATGTGGTAAATGAAATTACCTCAATAAAAGTATTTCCTTACATGCTCTCTCGCTAATGTATATAATAACTGATTCCAAGCAAGTAGTTGACTCAGGTAAGCTATGATCTGGACATTCAGAACTAATATAATAAAAATTGCATTTAGATTACATAGTTTAATTAAATTAGTAAGAATAAATATAGTGAGTTTGTAGATTTTAAATGTATTTTTTTCAAATCAAAGTTGTTAAAGACACGAGAAGTGTTTAGGGGTCTTTTTAGACTCTCATAGCCTTGTATAGTAAAGATATTGCATAGCCAGAATATTTTTATGAGAAAAATGGCAGAGACAGCCTGAGAATTCATACACTTTAGTAAGGTTAAGTAGAAAAAAAATTCTTAAATTACATTTTTGCCTTTGTTTGGTATAAAATAATTTGTTTGCTGTTCACAAAGAAACTGTTCCCAAAGAAAACTGTTGACAAAGGGAAAAAAAAAAAACAAACTACTGTGCATATGAATGTCACAGGAATGACTTGCTAGTAGTATAGATGTTAATATCGATACATTTTTGAGAACATACTTGAATGTAGTTATGTAAATGCTTTTGGTAATTTTTAAGGTTTCAGGTATTAATGTTTCATTCAAAGTATGCTTTTTCTCATCAATTTAAGGGAGATATCTTAGACTCAAATATTTTACTACAAAAGGACCCTGCCAGGTCCCTGCACATACTGAACACATTCATTTGTGTGGTGCACTGTGCGTGTGTATGTTTTGTAAATAAATGAAGTAGGTGAGCTATTTATTGGCCATGCTGCTCTGCCTGCCAACTAGATATATCATCAACATTCCAGGTACAAAAGATGTTTAACCAGTTCAACTGAATAGTCTTCCTTTGTCTCCCACATGTTTCACAAAGAAAAGATGTTGCTCTCATGGTAACAGAAGGATGGCAGTCTAGGGTTTGCAGTACCATCTTTATTATGTGTTTGCTGAATGAAAAGAAACCAAGTATTCAACTGTGGGCTGTGTGGTTGTGAGGGATTTTTTTTCTTTTTCTTTTTTTTTCTTTTGGTGTTGGTTGCAGTCTCCATTGATAGGATATTTTAGTCTTTAAAAAAAACCATCTGTTTATAGGAAGCACAGGGGGTAGACCGTCTGTTGAATTTACTGTGTATATCCTGCATAACAGATGGCTCTGCAATAGGTTTACCCTTCTGTAGGAATTTGTTGCTTCTACCAACAACAAACCTTTATCTTTCAGCATCAGCACATCTTAGAACACATGACTGAGGTTTGTTTTTCTTCTAAAATAATCTTCTCCTGGCAATCTGATGTGCTTCTCTCTGATCAATCGATTATCCCTTTTCCAGTTGCTCTGAATCATCAGCTTCCTTATGCTGCTCAAGCTCTATCTTTGATATGTTTGATATTTTTACTCTCTACCAGAATTATTGTCAGGATACATTATGTGCCCAGGAATTTGCCAAATCCTAGGATTGTATGTATTTGCTCTCTGTTGCTATGTTGCAGTCATAGCAAATAGACATGGATTACTTTTTAAAAAGGTTATGATACACAGGCAACTCTATGATGTTTGTTTGTAAGTCAGCTTGCAATTAAATTTTTTCCTGAGCCTTGTGTTTCCTTTAGTTTTTTTTTTTTTTTTCTTGTGAAGCAGGTTGTAAGGTCCTTAAGAATGGCACTCTGCTTCCTTTTCTTTCTGTAAGCTTAAATGTATTTACAGTTACAGAATAACTCTGTTGTAGTTGTTTAGAATGGGGACTAGATAGAAAATAATCTTTATAACATAAAAGAGAGATTAACCGAACAACATATGTCCATGAATACTCTAAATGTATGAGTAAATAATCCAAGTTAGTAATAAGGGAGCATATGTGTGAGTATTGATAGTAAATGGATAATGTGTTCATCTGGGTTGAGACCAGAAAAATCTCTCATGGAGATGGAAGACATGTTAGGAAAGCTGCCACAGGGAGGTTCTTTTTCTTTAAATAAAGTTTAGGACTCTGGCAGTTGGGCAGCAGACTCTCAACTAAGTGTGTTAGTTATGAACTGACTGGCCACCATTTCAAACACTGAACAAAATGTAGGCACTTTTCACAGTGTACCATGGACCCGAGGAGTGATGGAAAATGTTGTCCCTTATTCTGATGGTTATCTAATTATGTATGATAATTTAACTCCTGTTTTTCCAGCTCTTGTTTCTATAAATGTTTTATATAAACTTTTAATATATGCTACTCTAATGCCCTTAAATCTTTGTTTTTTTCTATCACTTTTATCCTAACATTTGCCAAACTTTTTAAGCAAAAGATATGGTTTTACATATCTATTTGATATATCTACAGTTATTCTAGTTTTTTTCTAGAGGGAGATATCCAAAATGCTTGCTTTTGTAGCATATATATATATATATATATATATATATTTTTTTTTTTTTTTTTTTTTTTTGAGACTAGGTCTTGCTATTTTTGCCTGTGGAACCACAGGCTCTTGTTGCCCGGGGTACCACAGACTCAAGCAATCCCCAGCCTCAGCTTCCCAGGTAGCTGGGATTACAGGCGTGCACCACCACACCCAGCTATTTTTTGGGACTAGTTCTCACTACGGGCCCCAGGCGGGACTCGAACCGCAATCCCTAAGCCCCGGCCGCTTCATAGGCTGAAGCTTACAAGCACGAGCCACCGTGCCCGGCCTTGTAGCATATATATTTTTAAGGCATTTAAAAATTGTTCTTTGAATCTGAGTTTAATTTACTTGTTAAATCTTACGTTGAATGTTTAACAAAATTTAATTTTCATCCATTTATTAGACATCAAGAGTTACAAATTGCTCCCTTAAGGTGGTAAATGATACTGAGTACAACCAAATTAAATTTAATCTTGAGGACTGAAAAGTCAGTTATTGTAGAGCTGTTTCTAAATTTTTCATAAAAATAAAATTTGTATCTTTCATAAAAGAATAAAATTAAGTCTTCATGTTTAATCTTTGAATTAAGTTTTTTTAACTTCCTGTTTTTCTTTATTTACTATTTACTGAACAAATGTAAATTATTATAATTAAGCTTCTGTACAAAAGTACAGAATTAAATAGCTTTAATTTTTGTGTTGCTTGATTTAAATGCAATGCAATTTTTTTTTTGATCCAGAAAAATATTTTTATGCCAGGGCCTTTAGATTTCACCAACTTACTCCTGTATCTACTCTCAGGTCTTGGCAAATGCAGTTCCTTTTTCTAAGGTGAATGGGTCTGTGAGTTATTACTTGGATGTATTCTAACAGTTGGTAGATATCTTCTTTTTGTGCTCAGAGCTCTCTGTTTATTCAGAAGGAGGGGGATACTTTTCTTATCTTTTTTAGCTATTTTGACTGATCTAACAATTGTATTGACACAAGACAATAGACTGGAGAAAACAAACTTAACTTCGTATTTATGGTGGTCTCATAGATACAGGATGTATGAAATGACCAAAGCAATCAATTTATATATCTTTTAGACAGAGAAACAGTAAATTGAATTAATGAAAAACTGACAAAGCAAGAAAACTTTAGGCATGAGTAATGTTATTAGCAAGGAACTAGGTAGATTTCGTTGCACAGACTTAACTATGAATTCATAGTTATGGCCATAAAGATGTTTCTCTATATCCTGCTACAAGGAAGGTAATTGAAAGGTTTTGAAAGGCAGCCCATGGTGTTCTTTGAGTACTCAAGAAACTTTGATTTGAAATAATCAATGTGTCATGTGGATATATTTTGGTAACTCATCCCTGAACCCCAATATACCTTAATTGTAATATTTGTCCATTTATAATTATCTGCTTACCTGCCAGTCTTCTTAACAGATAGGATAGTCACCATCTTACTAATTTTGTCTCCCTAGGCTGAATAAACATAAGTTTGTTGAGTGAATAGAGTAGATGTGTGTGTATGTGTGTGTGCGAGAGAGAGAGAGACAGAGAGAGAGACAGAGAGACAGACTGAGAGACAGAGAGACACAGATAGAGGAGAGAGGATCCATCAGAGGACATCAAGAGATGCTATTAATGTGCCTCCTTTAAGGATTTGATGACATACAGCTATTTTGTAAAAGCTCTCCTCTTTTTAGATAAAGGTTGCTAATAGGTTTCCAACAAAAATGGCAGAAACCTACACTGCTAATTTTCTGTTTATGTTTGCATATATTAAACTAGGGCCTCAAATGAAAAAATTAGAGTAGAATGTGTTAATCACAATTTGAGGTCAAATCAATTAGAAAACATTATAAATAAGTTTGTTATTTCCAACTTCACATAATGGTATCATGTTGTCTCTGGGACATGTATATTTTGGCATATGAGCATCGTTAGGTTCTTTTGAACAACTGTACACCATCTCATGAATTTACATACATAAATGCTACTGATTATCATGTGTTTATTATTTTGCATTTCACTGCTATTTACTAACAGATTTCAAGACAATAGACAATTTTGTAACCTCAGTTTTATAAAAACCACTAGTATTTTTGGTCCCTAGCAACCATTTAGTATGTAAATTAGGTATTCTCAGGCTTAATGTACTTCATTTTTATAAAACAAATACATCATTAATCTGATTAAGTTCTTGGATGGAAGTGCTGTCCTCAGATCATTGTGGATCATTTATTGTTGGGCATGCATCCAAAAAAAATTCAAGCATGGCACTTACAGTCTAGGTTTAGGAGAATAGTTGAAACCTTCTAAATGACATTTTCCAAAAGAATAGAAAGGCACTGCTTACTTACAATTGCAAGCATTACCTAAAACTTAATGATGTTCTTATCCTTAATTGCAACTCAGTTTGATGATGATTCAGTGCCTCAAATTATGCCATGTTTTGCTTTGATGTTATAAAATGTATAATGAAATAAAGGTGATCCAAGTGAATCAAAAATAGATTCTGGCTTTCCAGTAGTGACTTAATCACCATGTTTCTGCATTCAGAAGTTGCTTGACTGTCATGACTATTATTTGGTATGTCTTTAGCTTTTAGTCAAATTTACTACTCAAGAGCTGAAGATGTTTAATATTAAGGTTAAGGAAAGGTCATGATGTTTTAATTTATATAGCAGAAGGACCTTTGAAGGAAAATATAACACAAAATTATTTGGATTCTGCCTTCTTAGTTCAGTATAAAGTTGATACCTCTGTTTGGATGTAATCTTTTTCAATGAAGCTTGATTTGTAATAGTGGCTCTTATATGTTGAAATATATCATTGGCCCTCAGTCATTCTCTTAGAGATCCAGGGAAGTTGTTATATTTATTGCCATTTTGCTAATCACCAAACAAAGACCCAGTGGATTAAGTTGAGTCCAGAGGTACACAGATAGCATTTGGTTAATTCAAGACTCAAGCACAGTGCACACTCTGGAGCTGTCTACCATCTTAGACAGAGGAAAGAGAGGATAAAATAGTGTATAGAGCCAGCTAGGCTGGGTCTTTTGTGGATAGGAGTTGGCAAACTTCTTCTGTAAAGGTTTAGATAGTAAATATTTTAGATTTTGAAAACCACATACTTTTTATCTTTACCATATATTCTTATTATTAATATATTTTTACAGTCATTAAAGATGTAAAAATCATTCTTATCACAAAGGCCATGTCACAGTAGGCTGAGGACCAGATTTGACCAGAAGTCCTTAGTTTGCCCACCTCTGTTTTTGGAGTGTCAGTAAACCTTATCTGTTCTCTCAGGACTGTGTGATTGTCAACAATAAAGTAGCTATAGCTGAGACTTTTAAACAGTTCTTTTTCTTTAAAAGAGAAAGAACAAAGTATAGTCTATACTTTATTTAAGAAGGCACAAAAGCATGACATGTTAGATTTTTATCAAAAACAGTTTCAGTATTGATGGTGATATTTTACATATCTAGAATTTTCAACTTTTGAAACTATTCATTTTATAACAGCAAAAATGAAAGGTTATGTTACAGGTAGATTTTGACAAAGAGTTTATAACTTACCATTTTAATTTCATCTGGGAGTATTTCATTTTATTAAAAAATTTACCCCTTGGTATTTGAGTGCTTACTATTTTTGCTATTACCAACCACTGACTCCCCTTTTTCACACATACATTTTATTGAACACTAAAGTGTAGCTGGGAAAATATTTCTTTACTCTTGTTAAGGAAAAAGCATCTTTTAATATAGGTACCAGATTTTTGTTAAAAGATTAGTGTTGATCTAGATGTGAGTTTTTTTCTGCTGTTTATTTTTGTTCCAGTTTTAACTGATTTATGGGACACAGACCCCAGTTCTTTTTCTAAAGAGGCTCCAGGTTGGGGCAGTGGGGGACAGTTGTCCTCCTGCTGGGACTTGGGGAGTGGTAGAAGATCTGGGGGTGTCAAGCCATGGTTGGAATTGTATTTTTATTCAACTCCTTCCTTTTCTCGTTTGTTTGGTTTTCATCCAGTCAGTAATAATGTCCCTTTTGAAAAATTCAGGATTTTGGGGGCAGGGGGTCAGACTTAGAAGATAAAGAGATATCTTTTACCAGACTAGATTATTCTGAATTCCTAGGGGGCAAGTATGCTGCTAAGCACAGGAACCCCAGTGGGCTTCTAGTCCTTCTGTTTTGGAGGGTAACCTCAAAGTCCAGAAATATGTATGTCAAATAAGATAGACACAGTCCTGCCTTCTTTTTTTTTTTTTTTTTTTTTTTTTTTTTTGAGACTAGGTCTTGCTATTTTTGCCTGTGGAACCGCAGGCTCTTGTTGCCCGGGGTACCACAGACTCAAGCAATCCCCAGCCTCAGCTTCCCAGGTAGCTGGGATGACAGTGGCACACCACCACGCCCAGCTATTTTTTTGGAATTAGGTCTCGCTACGGGCCCCAGGCGGGACTCGAACCGCGATCCCTAGCTTGGGCCACTTCATAGGCTGAAGCTTATAAGCACGAGCCACCATGCCCGGCACAGTCCTGCCTTCTAATGAGAGAGACAGACAGGTAGAGAAAGACAGCAATCCGTTTTAATACATTGGAGCATCCTGGAGGTTTTGGAAGATGGCCTGGGGAGGCCAGAGATTAGGAAGTGTGTACTGGTGCCCAAAAGGGGTGGGGAAGGAGGTTGTGCCCCAATTGGAAGCAATAGCACAATTAGGAGCTAATTAAAGTGACAGGATCAAATCTGTGCTTTAGAAACTCTCACTCTGACTGCAGGATGAAGAATGGAATAGAGGAGAGCAAGCAGGGAGAACAATTTGAAGACCCAAATTGGAACTACCATTAGCTGTCATTAAAGCATTAATTGGGGTTTTAATTTTTAACTCTTAATTTGGGGCACAGTTTACCATACTCCCATTATTTCTCATATGCCTACATCCTTCTCTTACTGTCCCCATACCTTATCCTGCAATTAGGCCTCTTCACCTACATCTGTATTCTTCCCAACCCTCGTAGAATCATTCCCATCAACAAATGAACACACTGTTACTCCCATGCTAAAGATAACTTACTTTTGACTCCATTTCCAGTCTATTTACAGCTCCACTCCCTTGTATCTACTACTATCTTTTTTATTGAAAAAATGTCTTGGTAGAGTTCTAGTAGGTTCCCCTTTGTTAAGGGGCTGATTTAAGAGATGCCAATATACTGGTAATATTGTGATTATTCTGAAAACTATAAACAGGGTTCATACCAAGAGTATAGAACTCCACTATTCCTTTGTGGGAAATGAGTGGTTGGAAGTAGTGACATCTATCAGAAATGTTGTGTCTCATTCTCCAATATGGTAGCTACATGTGGCTACATTTGAAAGGTAATTAGTGAACTGAGCAACTAAATTTTTAATTAGAGCCTCTTAAGTGCTGTGAGTTAATAAGAGAAGTCATGAACCAGCAACAAAGTTACTGAAAAAAACCCCTAAAGATAAACATTTTGTAACTGGAGGCAAAGGTATCATTGGCAGGCTCCAGATTTACATTTTTCTGATTAACTGTATCCATGTCATGGGATAGGACTTCTTATGGTGTGGATCAGAGTGAGAATGGCTGGTTGGAGGTGATGGGGCTAAAGTGTAAGAGAATGGAAAAGAATTTTTGACTAAAAAAGATCTTATTGAAAATGTACTCATTTCAACTGCATAGTCTTGGGTTCTTGGTCCAAGAAACCATAGATTTCTGAGGATTCTGAAAGTCAACCCTGGCTTTTTTCTCTAAGTTGCCTGTGGACCTTGGGGTGATCAGAAGGAAAGGGTCTCGTGAGCACTAGTAGAAAGACAATATTGTTCTCATATTTGAATGAAGGGTCTAGCATTCCAATTGCTCCAAAGTCCCGTGCTAGTAAATGCTATTAAATATTAATGGTAGTATTTGAAAGCACATATTCTGGTAGCCGGGCATGGTGGCTTGTGCCTGTTGGCTTCAGCCTATGAAGCGGCTGGGGCTAGGGATAGCAGTTTGAGTCCAGCTAAGGGCAACAAAGCAAGACTAAGTCCCCAAAAATAGCTGGACGTAGTGGCACGTGCCTGTAATTCCAGCTACCTGGGAAGCTGAGGCTGGGGATTGCTTGAGTCCATGGTACCCCAGGCAACGTGAGCCTGCGGTTCCATAGACAAAAATAGCGCGATCTAGTCTCAAAAAAAAAAAAAGAAAAAGAAAAAGAAAGAAAGCACATATTCTTTCTACTGTTTCATATGTAGAAGAGACACACTTTAAGTCCTAAGCCAGACTATACAATTATTTAGCCACTAACCCCATGCCTTTCTAAGTTTAAGGTTAAAATAAAATAAAATTCAATTAAAAATTTAGTTGCTCATTGCGCTAATTACCTCTCAAATGTAGCCACATGTAGCTACCATATTGGAGAGTGAGACACAACATTTCTGATAGATGTCACTACTTCCAACCACTCATTTCCCACGGAGGAATAGTAGAGTTCTGTACTCTTGGTATGGACCCTGTATATAACACTTTTGTTCTCTTTTTTCCTCTGTATCTATTTTAATATCTTGGTATTATGATCACACTTTATTTACAGAATTCCTCTTTTATTTGGAATAATCAGAATTCTCCATGCATCTTTTAACCTACATTTGCCCTTCTCTCAAAATGGTATATTTTACATTCACTTTACTACTTGCACTTACTTGTATTCTACCTGATGAGATGAATGTTGGCTTTATACTTTGTGCTTATTTGGCCAGCACCTCTGGTATTGTTTTCCTCCTTTGGAGGTAGTCCTTTGATTCTCCTTCGCAGTTCACTGTCCCTCACTTATTTGTCCACTGTTTAATATCAGAACACTTTTCTCATGTCTCAATAATTGTTTGTATCCAAGTCTCTTTTTTCAACCCAAGGTGTCTGGGTATATGAAGTTCATGTCTTTTGATTGATTTGATTTGATGAAGAATAAAGTCACTCCCCACACCATGAATTTTCAGCATTAGAAATTTTTTTGACCTTTAAGTGATGACTAACAACTTGCCTAAATCATTGTAGTTAGGTGATAAGATCGAGGCTAATTCAGAATGATGACTCTTAATCTCCAGCCTGTGTCATCAAGCTTGTAAATAGAGAAGTCTTTAGAACTAAGACTATTTTTGCTTTCTCCCATGTTACGTGTCATAACCAGGCATATCCTCTTGTGAATTCAATAAATATAGATAAGTAAGTACACACACACAAAAAGTTGAGTGGTTAGCTGTTTCTTGCTTCCCTCCCTTCTTTTTTTTTTAATCCATTAAGAAGTGAGTAATATAATGCCTTTGTATACCTTTTAAAATTGATTGATATGGTTGAAAAGTAGTATGTATTCTGCATTATAATTCTGTGGGTATTTTCTTTCTATCAGTTTTTCTGTAGAAAATGACTGATCATTCTTGCCTTTTTCCATATCTATTCTTTATTGAGCCAAAGTTTCTGTATATATGGACTAGTGAACATAGTTAAAGTCAAACAAAATAGCCCCCTTATCTAGACTTTTTAGATTTAAGCTATTTTTTCCCTCTTTATTTTTCAGCTTGCTGTTTACAGGGTTGATGGGAGCAACAGAGGTTGCCCCTTATCATTTTAGAGAAAAGATGTTGGATTGGTCTTCAAGTTGGCCCCTGAGAAGCAGGTAGTACCCTTGCTGCTGAATGGATGGGCTGGTGACAGCTAAGGAACATCGGAGTCTGAGCTGAATGGATATTCATCTTCATTTGAGAGCTTTCAGTCTAAAACAGTAAGGATGAAGTGAATGTGAAAGGTGTGTGTTACCCAGCTCTTCTGACTGCCTTGTGAAAGCTTCAGTGGGCCTAACAGAGGACAGATCAGAAAATCAAAGCACTGATCATAATTGCCCACAGAGCTGTGTGTATATAAATATATATTTGTTAAATATGTATTTTATATAAGAAACTTCCTTGTGTCCATATATAATAAATACAAGTTACATACATATAACAAAATTACATATAACATGTATTAACAAATATCATAATATATACACTGATATATCTGTATATATCCATAGAATTAAATGTAATATTTGACTATCTGTAGTATATATGTGATCATTTACTTTGCTTGATCTAGTGGCAAGATTTTCTTGATTATGACACATTTGGGGTCTATTCACAGAACAAACTTGAATCTTATGATTCTAAACATTGAGTGTCATCTGTGGCCTATAAGCAGTGTTGTATTTCTTACCACTCCCAGAATAGATAAATCTTTTTTGGCAACAACTTGGGTGCCAATATGTTACCTCTGGTATGGAGATCTCTTAAGAAAATAAAGTTGGAGTTTTGTATGTTCCACTAGTAACTCTGTTAAGTATTTACCCAGAAATGTTCATAGAAGCACTATCCATAATTGGCAGGTCGTGGAATCAACCTGAGAACTCATCAATAGATGAATGACTAAAGAAACTGGAATATATACTCAATGGAATCCAATATGACTGTTAAAAAGATGAAATAGGCTGGGCACGGTGGCTTGTACCTGTAAACTTCAGCCTATGAAGTGGCCAGGGCTAGGGATTGTGGTTCGAGTCCCGCCTGGGGCCCGTAGCAAGACCTAGTTCCAAAAAAATAGCTGGGCATGGTGGTGTGTTCCTGTAATCCCAACTACATGGGAAGCTGAGACTGGGGATTGCTTGAGTCCATGGTTCCCCGGGCAACGAGAACCTGCGGTTCCACCACAGCAAAAATAGGGAGACCCAGTCTCAAAAAAAAAAAAAAAAAAAAAAAAAAGATGAAATAGTCCCTTAGCGACAAAATGAATGAACCTTGAGGTGATTATTTTAAGTGAAATAAGAAAGTGAAAGATGGATATTGGATGATTTTACTCATCAGTGGACTATAAAAACCAGAAAAGATAGGCAAAATAGAGCAGGAATAAATCCAGGACTTACTGAAAGTAGCTAATGATTACTAGAGGGAACTGGAAGGTAGGAGAAGGGGAAAGAGGAGGAAGGAAGGTGGGGCTTGCTGGAGGGTGAGTAAAACGTGTACCCTATGGAGATGTAACACTGTAATCCCCAAATTTGAAAAAAAAATCCATTTTCTCTGGATTGAAAAAAATGTTATTTCAATATCTTGAAAAATCTCTCAATTTTCTGGCAGACCTTTGCTTGTCTTGCTAGATATAACTTCAATGCTATTTTCTTGTTAAAAAGTCTTTACTAATTTCTCAGGCCAAGGCCGGGCATGGTGGTGCCTGCTTTGTAAGTGACAGCTTATTGAATTGCGGTGGGGTTTGGGGATCATGGTTCAAGTCCCACCCGGGGTGACACAGCAAGACCTAGTCCCAAAAAATAGCTGGGCGTGGTGGAGTGCACCTGTTATCCTAGCTACTTGGGAATCTGAGGCTGGGAATTGCTTGAGTCCGTGGTACCACAGGCAATGTGAGCATGCAGTTCCACGGGCAAAAATAGTGAGACCTAGTCTCAAAAAAAAAAAAAAAAAATTCTCAGCCAGTAGCTCTCCACCTGTGCTCCCATGGTGCTTTGTTTATCCATTTCTTATAGCCCTCATTAGAATATTACTCTAGAGGTCTAGCCTCCTTGTTAGGTGAGTTTATGGAGCAGGGTTGTTTTTATAGCCATAACATCTTGTGCAGTCTTAAACTTACACTAGAAGCTAAATAAATATTTCAGTGACTGAAGAAACCCATGAATGAATAAAACATACTCATGTTTGAAACATGCTTGGGTTCTTCCAACAGCCTTTTCTTTTGTGCTGCTTTCTTTATCTTCATCCCTGCCACATGTTCTTCTGTCCTACCTGGTAGATTTTAGAGCTCAGGAAATATGTGTTTGAAGATTTAAAATATAGTGCCTTGAACTCCTTAGAGGAAAAGTCTATGAATAAATAATTAGACTCATTTCACATCAAAATCTAAAGTGTGAAAAAATGTTCGCTATCATTTGGTGCTTTATTCACTTGTATGGTAATCTAATGGCGTGTTCATTGTTATCACTGAACTATACTGAAATATTTTACTCTTGGGCTTTTCATCTGACAAAAGGAGGCTTTTTGAAAATGAAAAAGCATAGTTCCTGTCCTTGGTATGCTAAGGGGCAATTTACTAGCTTTGTAACGTATGGGTTAATATTACCATGTTTTACATTGAACATTACTTGAAGAAATTACTATTAATATCACTGCAGCATGTATGTATATAAGTCCTGTCATCTTTGGGGTATGTAAATCAGGGTTGTTGCTGAAGAACTACTTAGCATTTTCTTGGGGGTGAAGTGCTTAGTTTTGGAATTTAATTGTAGGTTTTACATTTAAGCTGTTCAGTGTTACTCTTATAAAGGTTCTATAAATTTCTTGCTTTGTAGTTTAACAGGTTTAGTCACCACAGTTGAAAGGCATCATCCTCATAATGAAGCCAGAAAAGAATAAAGGTTGATCATGTAGGGCTGGCTGGCTGTGACATTGAACAATAGAGCTTGACTTCTTCATGTCTGTTAAATTAGTCTACGGGGTGTGCTTATCTTGCTGCAGTGATATTGAATTGTAACAAGAAAATGTTATGTTGTGCAGCTCTGCAAAGAGGTGTGCATCTTCTCTCTTCACATGTGTGGGGAAAGCTTGAAAGCTCTGTCGAAGCTGCCTTGGAAGCTTGATAAAGTCTAATGGTACAGACCAGGCATAATCCTGAAGCAGAATTTAAGAAAAAAGTGCAAAGGCTTTAATATATGCTATAAAGTCTTATCCCTTATACTTTCTTTAAAGAACCTAAGACTGCTCAAGGTAGTGTAATCTGAAAATATTCAGTTTTGAATAGGTCTTGAAGAAACTAAATAAATGATCTCGCTTGAAGGAAAAGTAAGCGGAAATTATGTTTGATAGGTGTCAGATTTAGTCTGAACTTTTCACTTGCACTTGATACAGTTCAACTCTATGTATTAATGAAATACCTACTGTGTTTCTAATACAGTGCAGGATACCATAGAGGGTTTTGAAAAAGTATGTAATTCAATTCTGTCCTGATGACTGTAGTATCTTTTTGAAGGAGATGGAAATTAAAGCCATGAAATAACTTCTTGGAATTGTTGGATGTATGAATGACAGTATTGTAAGCTGTCAAGATCATTTAAAATTTTGATTCTGTTATTATAAGTATCATTCCCAGATGTGTCACATGAGCATTTGATAGGCATTTCTTTTATGTTTTAAGTCACTGCTAAAAATGTTGAACAGTCAAGGCCAAGGTTAGGAGGCAACAAAGAGCCTGTGACACATCCCACACTTGTTCTCAGTACCTGTTTGTTGTCTACTCTTGAGAACAGCATTGTTTTCCAAACATGTATAATCCACCTAATTGATGCTATGTTAGAGAATTTTAGCATGGATGGTAAGCTATGGTTCAGATATGGATAAATATATATATATGTATATATTTATACATATATATACTCATTTCCCTTTTTCAAAGCTACAAAATAGCGTTTTCATATTGCTTTCATCCTCATGTTTTTTTAAAATAATCTCTCAGAGGGATTATTGATAGAAGGTTATAGACACAAATTTTCAGTTTAGTTGGCAATGTAGAATGCCAGTTGTCCTGTCTGGAGATTCAACTCCTCATAAAGCAGGTAAAAGATCTTATACAATTTTTTTTTTTTTACTGATTGTACCTGGCATTTTCTTCTGTATGTTGTTTTTCTCTTTCTTTATGAAGATCATTTTCCCACAGTGATATTTGAAGTTGAAGTTAAGTGTCTTCATACCTGATGTTCATTTCCCCTCTCTTCTTAAAAACAGAACCAAAGCTCAGGCTTTGTTTAGAGCAGGAATGTGCTCATGAAAACATTTTACCTGGTCTCCTTGATCATGGTAGGTGACTTTGTGACTTTTGGCCAGTGAGATGTAAGGAGAAGCTGCTGGGTGGAGTGTGGTAGATATTTGATGCTGTGTAACAAATGATCCCAAAACTTAGGGACTTAACACAACAATAAATATTTATTATCTCAAACAATTTGGAGGATTGGTAACTGGAGTTCACATAAATGGTGTGAGCTAAACTGATTCTGGTTCAGGGTGTCTCATGAAATTGCAATTAAGATGTCCACTGGACCTGCAGTTATCTCTGAAGATTCAAGTTGAGGGATCTTTGAACTG
The DNA here is from genome assembly GCA_004024945.1 of Uropsilus gracilis. Taxonomy (NCBI): domain Eukaryota; kingdom Metazoa; phylum Chordata; class Mammalia; order Eulipotyphla; family Talpidae; genus Uropsilus; species Uropsilus gracilis. The sequence continues at coordinate 39,927 of PVHY01004855.1, read as the reverse complement.
ATATGTTTATTGACTCTAATAACAATAATATTGCTGATCTTCTTGCTGCTAGTGCTGCTATCTTCCTCTGGAAGGTAAAGCTTAAGTGTGTAGAGTGCTATTATAGACCAGTTGCTACTCTGAACTGAAAAATGCCAATTAAAATTAAGTTCATATTTATTTTTCCATTCACTGACTTACCTACTTTTTCAAGTGTTAGGATACTTTGAATCCTGTTTCACTTTCAGAAATAGGATTTCTGAAACAGGATTGCTTTTAGTAATCTAACTTTTGTAATCTGTCTGAGAAAGTCATCCTGTCCTCCCTCTGAACCAAGAACCACTGTATAATCTTACAATTTGACCAAAAACAAACAAAAAATAGTAAATCAAGTTATAAATGAATTATCAGCAGATGTAAAACCTTCCAAACAAATGTTGCTGCACACATCAAGGATGAGAGAGATCAATAGTGGCTAGAAGTTGGGAGGGACACATCATTGTGGAAAGAGGAAATGATTGAAACATGACTTACTCCACGGTGAGAAGCATCTGGATAATGATAACGAGACTGAAGAAAGAATTGATAATACAATGCCCATTATTATATACAGTTTTGAGATAAGGACTCATGTTGCTGAACTATGAGTAAGAGCTTCAGGTGTATATTTATCTGAAAAGAAAAATTTTCTTTTAAAAAATATGAATCTCTTCTTTCCCTTATATACAAATATAAATATGTACCAGTATTGAGAGACTGCTAAGTATGGCATGTGACTAGCTTTATAGTGATGGCTGGGGTGAGGAATGGCATGGGACATTGGCAAGGGGGCACATGAGATGTCTCTATTGACGTTAAATAGTTCATTCTTTAGCATGTGTACTTTGCTTTGTAGTAGAAAATGCCCGTCACAGCTTATTTGGAGTCCTAATCTCATGGGAGTTAATGTCCCATGGTAAGAAAGAAGGTATTGGTCATATGACTCATCAATAAATTGGTCTTCATGTTTGGTTTAGAAATATTTGGGGAAAGCAACATTTCTTAGTTGAAAGGTTACAGGATGTGTATTCAGTCAAGAGGTATTTATTGAGTGCCAATTTTGTGTCAGGTTCAGTAGTATTGATTTTTCATCCTTGTGGTCCCTGGTTTTGTTCTTTCCCTTAAAACCTTATTCACATCAAATACCTGTTTGACCAATTTCCACTTCTGTCTTCCACCACAGCATACCCTACCACAGGCATGTGGTATTAACTTTATACATCTTGGTCCAAAACAAGGCTTTTTCTTGTCACAATCTTTACCCTAATTTTTTTCCCCCTCCGTCACTATAATCACAAGGAATTATGGTCATATCATGTCAAATATTTTTGTCATGCATATTGATTGATAATTTCCACATATAGGCTTTTTCTCATCCCTTTTCCACTTAAGCTTTATAAAGGCAAACCATACTTGATTACCTTTCTTTAATATAACTTTTGTTCTTGATAAATGAACTAAATTTTGATACATTGAGCTATTTAAGAGTAAGTAATTTTAATTTATTTTTGTTTAAAGATGTATTTCACTTGGATGTATAATCTTTTTAAATATTGCTTTGTTATGAAAACAGGGAACCTCAGAATTGAAAAACCTTTCTTATTTTTACATAAGTAAACTGAGATTCATATTGATTAAGAAGTCAGAACAATGTGCTTTTGCCTAGAGTAATTCAATCCTCTTGTTCTCTTGTTGTCTTAGCTATTTCTTTCATAATATCTTTTTTGGAGACTAGGTCTCACTATTTTTGCCCATGGAACCGCAGGCTCATGTTGCCTGGGGTACCATGGACTCAAGCAATCCACAGCCTCAGCTTCCCAGGTAGCTGGGATTACAGGTGTGTGCCACTATGCCCAGCTATTTTTTGGAACTAGGTCTCCCTATGTTGCCCCAAGCGGGACTTGAACCACGATCCCTGGTCCCCACCGTGGCTTCCTAGGCTGCTGTTTACAGGCATGTACCACCATGCCCGGCCTCTTTCGTAATATCTTTAAAGGTAGGAGCTGTATTGTCTACCTCCACTCTTTCCCATATCCATAGCATTAGCATCATACAATAAAGAAATGTGGACAGATGTAATTACCATGTAGTTACATGTGAATATGTTTACTATAATGGGATAGGTTATGCTGTATTCAGCTCACTCCCTACCCTCAAGTGACTCAGATACCAAAGTTTTTCATGTATTGTGGTTCTCTTCCATGTTGCCCTCAACCTAAGATACAGGATAATGAAATAGCTTCTGGGGAAAGCTTGAACACTTGTAGAAGATGAGAAAGAGATACAGTGAATTATAAACTGTATCTAAAACTTTCATATCTTTTGATATGCTTTCGTATCTTTTGGCCAATGTGATTCAAATGCCAAGCTTGTTGTCAATAGGGTGGAAAGTATAATCTTTCTCAAGGTAGTGGCAGCAATATTTTGAAATATAGTATCAAAAATGAAAAGTCTACTGGACTTAGATACTGTTGAGTAACATACTTTTCAGTTTGTGGTGCACCTATTATCATGGCCAATTTCTTTCTTTTTTTTCCATTCAGTGCTATAAGATTTATCCACATTTACTGTATATTCTTTCAGTTTGTTGCATATGATGAAGACATGGTATTTTATAAGCATGCATACACTTTGCCTATTCATTCTTCTAGATCTTCAATTCTCTACCATAATAAATGATGCTGTGTGAGAAATTCTTTGGTTTGAGTGTTGTTGGTTCATGAGGCATGTATATATTTAATTTACCTAATTAAGTTTTCCTCTGTGGCTATTTCCTCAAATTTTCATAACTATGAATTTTTGAAGTTTAATTAGAGTCAGGCAGTTTTAGGTATTATATCTTATAAATCAATGTTACTAATCATGGAGCTCAATCAAGTCCACCCAACCAAAAACAGATACAACTAATTTGACCTGTAATTCACATGAAGGGAGAGTTTTCACTAGTTATTACCTAACTGCTTTGTTTATAAACTACTGTTCTCAGGCATTATTTTATATTGCTATAAAACTCAATCAGCAGATAAACAGTGGTATATTCAGTGAAATACTTTTCATCAAATAACAGAATGAGTTACATGGACCTCAAAAATAATATACTAAGTTTAAGAATTAGCCAGTCACAAAAGTCAATCTATTTAATGACACCATTTATGTGAACTGTCCAGGGCAAATCTATAGAGAAAGAAGTAGATTACTAATTGCCATGATCAGAAGGAAGACTGGGGAGTGACTACTAAACCAAACAGACTTTCTTTGGGGTGTGATGAAAATGACCTAAAATTGACTGTAGTGGTGGTTGCAAAACTCTTTAATTATATGAAAAAAAAAAAAAACCTTTGAATTGTACACTTTATTTTTATTGGTAAATAAACCTATGTATGTTAGTTCAACTCACAAAGTTTGTGCTGCTGTATCTCCAAGTTCTGATCTTTTGTTTAACTTTATGTTTAGGACAGCTGTACTTGTGTGATTCTCTTCTCAAAAATCCAACTTCTGCTGTACCTGCAGTTTTTACATTAAGAAATCTTGAAGATCTTCTTTTTCTCATTTTTAGAGCCATCCTTTTATTATGTTATGTCATCATCTTAAAATTCTTTCTCGAATATGCTTCTTCTTATTCATTAGACTTTACCCAACGTAAAAGAAGAAAATACTTTCTTTCTTGAAAATTTTAGAAAAGATAGGATTGACAGATTTGTGCTAATTATAATTGTTAAAAATAGCAAGGAAATTTCTTCTTTCAACAGTATTAACAAATGTCTGTATTAACATTTTTGTGAGTGGAAATGGAAAATTCACTTCTGAGTTTTAATTTGTTTAACACGTCATTTCATAGTCACCATGACTTTTGTATTTGTGAAATAAGTTAGACTATGGTAGTTTTTAAGTAAAGTATCAAAATTCATGATAACTAAGCGTTGCTCAAGTGATTTGAATGCTTAACTTGAAACGGGTCAGCATTCGGGGTCAAGTTGTGAAGAGAAAGCCATCACACACACTTCATCAACACCGTGGAATGAGAGACCAGTGCATTTACTGAGCAGTGGATTTCCAGTGAACATATAAACTAATTGGTGGATGAACATGCCCCAGGAGCAATGATTTTAAGGTCATAGCAGGCTCAGTGAATAATGCTGACTTAGACTGCGTCTGTCTGATAGCTGATCTTACCAATGAGCAGTTTAGAGGCATTCAAGCCTGAACTCTCTTCCATGTGCCTTGAATGGCATGTCAGCGGTCACTGTTTTTGACATCTTTTATATTTGTCCAGTCAGCTCTAAATCTTTATTTTGGGTTTCAGAGTACTCGGGAAAGAAAAGAGAAGCAATTATTTTCAGTCATTGAGTTTTGAAGATCTTAGTGTTAATTATGCTAAACATTGTTGGTTCATCAACAAATAAAAACATTAAAAGGTGGTATGAAGCATTCCAAACTTGCTTAAACATTGTGGTGATTAAGACTATTTTGTATACATTAATGCGTTTTTGGATACACTTTCAATGCTGCATACTGATGTGTAGTTTCAAAACCAAATGTTCAAATTAAACTTATTTTCAACTTTTCAAGAATAAATATTGAAAAACTTAACTCAGTTTTAATAAGTATATACCTTTTTATCCTTTATGTAAAAGGGAAATTGAAGTGCAATTCACTGTTTTTGTATGGGAGACAGCATAAATTTGGGTCTAAAACCTTATTTAAAGAAAAACAAAACCACAACGTTCCAATCCTACTAATGCTTGTTAAAGATTATTTAAATAGTGGTCAGCATTGAGACTTAGGGATTTCTCTCCTACTTCAATCTTTAATTTATAAAAGATTATTTGAGCATTAAAAATGTGCTTTACCTATTGTTTTCAATCCCTGTGCTCTCTGACCTGTAGAAGTCGTGCAGGAAGTGCCCAATCAAAGGATTTGAGGAAGCAGTACTGAACTTTCTTTGCATGTGTTCATCTGAGAAAATGAAAGTTTGAGACTTAGCTAGAATTCTTGTCACCCAAAATTTTAAACTTCTCACATATATAACATAAGTGAAAAGCAGAAAGTATATGAGCTTTTTAAATCGGCTGGAATTATAGGTATGTTAATGACAAAGTAATTTTATTTTAGTAAAAAATAAATTTATCTCCTAGACAGAATACCATGCATGGGTGGTATTCTTTTGTTTAAGCAGAGATTTGAAGTAGAATAGCTGTTTTTCATAACATACATGTATTGTATTAGACACAGTGTTGATTAGAATAGTTTTAGTTTCTGATACATTAGTGTTGAGAAAAACTGTTACTAGTTCTTGTTTTGTAACTCAAAAACAAACTAAAAAGATTTTTGTTTCTTGGTGGTCCTTAGTCTTTCTTTCCAAAGAGCTGATAAAATAGTGTTCCAACATAGCTGGCATTCTTTGTCTTTCATGTCAACATATACCAGTCAGAAGCTAATATGGAATTAATTCATATTCAGTTGTCCCTATTAAAACAAAGCAATATCATAGTTTTTTTGGAATGGTGACAATTATTTATGAAAATCGAACCATGATCAGAAATTCACTGTTATCTTGATAAGTTTATTTCAGTAATGCCATGTATTCTTTCTGCCATTCTTTATTTGACTTGTTATGAAATATGTTTATATTTTATTAAAATAGCTATTTCACATGAATAGATATATAATAATATAAGCATTAAATGGTGATTTTATGGGTTTTCTCTATATAAAATTCTTTTACATTTATTACATATTTAATTTTCTGTGCTAAAAATTTGGGACAAAGGCTTTGTAACTTGACTGAATGTCACAGCCAACTAGCCAAAAGAACTTATTTTACTTTCTAAAATATATAATAAATATTTTCATTTTCTAGATTTTTCTTGCTGCCATAAGACTTATAGGGCGACCTTTGGCAGCTCTTTTAGTTGCTCAAAAAGTCTGTCCTGATTGCTTGTAAAACAACAAAGGAAAAGGAAAAAATAGCTATTATTGTGCATATATTATTTACTAGATATCTTGTAATTTTCTTTCATTTAGTCTGCAATATAGCTTGATGAAGTAGCTACTGAGACCTCTTTGTAACATATGAAGCTCAGAGAAGTTTTCTGCCCATTTTGACATAGCTAGAATGTGGTAGAGCTGGTGTTCCAATGTATGTACATTGATAGCATTCATTTCTCACCTACCCATATTTCTTGTTTCCTCAAACTATAAAGATAATACATGGAAAAAAATAAATATTTTAGTTTTCTTTCACTTATTTAAACGTAGTGATGCACATACAATGTAATTTATATACTGGTAATGTGACACATTGACCTAGTTAACAAAACAAAGCTGATTCTTAATTGTAAATCTGTATCTCATTCATATTTTGGTAGGTGGTTGAAAAAGCTAATTTGGGCATTGTTAACTGAATCAGTGCAATTATGTGAAAGTAGCTTTTTAGTCTAAATTATTTTCCTTTTTGTTAAAAGGAAAGTGAACTATTTGGAGAATTATAAAATGTGAATTGCATGAGAATCTGAGTTAGTTTAAAATTGAATACATTTTCTTCCCATTTTTTCCCCTCAGTGTATCTTGGACTGTGTATCTTGGACTGTGAAGAACATCAATAAATAATGTCAATTAAAATTCTAATTAAGTATATTGCTAGTTTTTAGAGATTTTATAGAGAATGTTTTGCCCTAAAGTGAGTATGATAGTCATATCTTTTGGGTTTTTTAAATTGTTCTCATTCAGCTGTTTGCCACATGTGTGCCTGATGTATTGGTGGTTTATTAGTAGCAACATTGAAATTGAATGTGTATATGACCAATCTCCCTTTTTTAGAAGTGCAATTAAAAAGAAACACATTACTTTTGTTTTAGCCCTGAAAACCTTTTTTTTTTTTTTTTTGGCAAATCTGACTGCAGAATTTTAATGAACACTGAGTTTATTTTACTTTCACTGACACTAGAATCTGTAAGTTTTTAAGTCATTAGACTATACCTCTAATCTTCCAAGAAATTCAGAAATTATTTTTTAAAGTAAGATTCATCTTTAATGTTATGTATGTGTTATCTTCTCAGATGACTCTACTCTGTGTATTTAGCCTCTGTTTATGAAATGAAGACTTAGGAAAATAAAGAAATCACTAACCTGATCCTTGCACTCATTAGATATACTTACAAGTCGTCTGTGATCAGATAAGTTACCATTGCTGATATTCCTTTGCCTTTATTGTATGCCTTTGGGGTTATGCTATAACAATGTGGAAGGATGACTCACTGAAGGCTTTATGTGCTTTCTTGTAGTCATTCACAATGTCCCAAGCTAAATAATATAGTGAATTATTATACATTAGCTAGCTAAAAAGATGTCTAATTGAATTGCTCTGCTAAAATAGAAAAGATTATCATATCTGCTGCAGGAGTGATGCTTCTAGTTAACAACCTATCATGTATTCATGAAGATGACAGTGCTTGCCCACATACTAACTGTATTATCTAATTTGATGTGTCCTGTGCTATAATTCAATTATCTATTATTAAAAATATGTATGCCTGTAGAGAACAAAGCCACATGTAAACCCATAGACATATATATGTGCTGTTGATTTATACTGACATATGTATTCAATGAGTTTTTTGTCTTACCCTGCTACTATTGCTTACATTAGTGAGTCTTAAATGGAAAACATGAATTCATTTTAAGGTAAAATAAAATAGATTTTGATTTAATTCAAGTGAACCATATCATTTAAAATTAGCCCAGGGGTCTCATAAAGAATGCAAGTAACCTAAACATAATAATGCACATTGCCCAATTGCTTCTGTGTATGATACAGGTTCATTGCTGTAGTGCTTTGACAGCCCATTACTGAGTGTAATAAACAACTATTTTTAAACAGAAGAAATTCAAGTTGACAGCTTGGCGATGAAATTTAGCTAGTGGGATAATTTTTTGTCATCTTTGGTATAGAGAATATATGTATTCAGTTGGGGTTAAGGAAATCTGTATCATGTGGTTTATAGAGCACACACTTTTATAAAAAGACAATTTTTTTGATCCACTTTGAGGGGCAGGTAATACTGTTACAGTATAGAATCAGCTTTTATATTTTAATGAATTACTAAGACATTTATCATTAAGTTCAATAGAACCTGAACTTAAAATCAGATTTTCCCTTTCTCCTTTCCTGCAATGGATGAAATATTTAGTCTAGTAAAATGACCATAGAAGTGACTATCAGACGTATTTTTCAGTGCTGTTTTTTAGTTCTTCAGAATTTAAAAGAAGTAACGTTTTAGAAATAGGGAGTCTATGGAAATAGATTACCTGAAGTTCTTAATGGAAGACTAACAAGTAGGGAGAGAATGAAAATATTTGCTAACTATATTTTAGAAAAATTCCTTTGCTAGGGATGAGGAGATGGTGCCATCTGATGCTGAAAACTTTTGGGAAAATCATTTGGAGAAGTTTGTTCTGCAATTCTTGGATAAATAGGTATATTTCTAAAACACAGGCCATATAAAATAAGACGGTAAATCAGAGTGAGTTATATTTTTTCTGTTTCCTTAAAAATTAAGACATTTAATTGGTATAGTTTCTAAGTGCAGTTAATTATTAGGGTCTTTAAGAACTAAGTCTTAGAATCAATACTGAGGATTTGTGTGAAATGATGTCTAAAAAATAGTACTTTATTTAATGAGTTTTGGGTGAGCTTACTAAGTCAATTGAGTACTTTAGCAATAACATATTGCTGGCCCAACCAATAAAAGAAACTACATGTAGCATTGGTGGAAATTTAAAAATTGTCAGAGTCATCCTGTCCAAGCACATTGCCAGAATCACCATTTATCATAGGCCTTCAGCGCCCTTCCATAGTTTTAGAGTGCGTCTCCTTCCCCTGGGTCTCCAAGAGACTGGCGCCCCAGAACCAGCTTTTCTTAGGGCCTATGCCTTAAATTGGGAAAATAAAGCATATCATCTTTAATAGCCTGTGGACTTTTATATTCCTGATCTATTTCTCTATTTTATTTATCTCTTGAAAGACATACTGGCCCCAAACATAATGTAGCAATGAATCTGTGCGCAAGTCAAGCGTTTTTGGAGAGGCTTTCGTGTTAGGACACTATTGTATTCTTTAGAATTGTATTATATCAGTGAATCAAAAGAGTTTCTTGACATGAAAGAATTGGTGCCCCTCAAACATTTTATTTAAAACTGGAGAGGATATTGTTCATCTAATAGGATACCAGCTTATTTCTAGCAATGGCCTCATCATATGGTGAAGTAACCCTCTTGAATTCTTGGTTTACCTGTGACTGGAGGATCTTGTATGACCAGAAGGACATTATCACATTGGTTTTGCTTCTCTATGGCATCATGGGTGCTAGCCCAAGTAAGAGGGATATTCAATTTTTTAATCACGGAGTAATCTGAGAATCTACCCATAGTACTCAGGTGTAAGATTAATAATGCAATTTCTTGCATTTCGTGATGTTACTCATGGGGAGGAAACCATTGGCAAAGTGAAAGTAGGATGGGGTATACCAAAATGAAATCTGACATTTTTTCACAGTTAGCTCTTAAGATGGCAGGATAAAGGAAGCCACTAGTAATTATACTGGATGCTTCTCTGTATTAATATGACTTCATTTTTCTATCTACTCACCCTTGAACTATATTTTCAACTCTTGGCAGTGCCAGAAAAGGAGAAGAAATTGTGTTGCTATGGTGCGTTGTGGAGGGTTGAGGAAAAAATGATACGGTACTGATTTGCCAGATACCGAGGTTTCTAACCCAATTATCATCCATTGCAGCTGGAAGATTTTAATGAGATGTGGTCCAGTGAAAGACACCAGCTTAAAGGTTCTCAAAGTAAACTCTAGTGACTTGAGAATCAGTATTGTGTGATGGTTAAGAACCATTCTGTTGTCACCCACCACATTTTCCTCCCATCTCTGGTTGCTCCTATGGCAACAATGCCTAAAGGAGGAACCCTACACAATGATATCAACTAGTATTAACGCAATAAAAATATTGAATAGAAATATACTTTCTGGAGCCCAATTGCCTGGATTTGTGCCTAATCATTTACTAACTATGTGACTTTGACCACAAGTTATTTGACTATGTGGTGCCACAGTTTTCTTATCTGTTAAAGGACCAAGAATCACACCTAACTTCCAGATTTAGTATAAGAATCAAATAAGTTAAACATGAAAGTTTTTAGAACAATGCTCAACATTTAAAAAGTTTAATTCACATCCATTGTTTTGTTTCAACATTCATTTTCTATTTCACTTGCATTTCTGTAGTTTTTAAAATTAATTTCAGAATCTATTATAGATAAAAATCTGTGCTAAAAACCTGGGGAAAGTGAAAAAAATCACCATCATTAACTCTACTTTTTTTTCCCTTTTTTTTTTTGGCTTTAGTGGTAAATATGCTGGGGAAGATGAAACTTCTGAGACAAAATTATTTTGTGTGAGGCAGCCTACCTCCTTACCTTTGTAGTCTTGGCTACACTTGGAACAGAAATCCTCACTGCCAAATGTTTTCCTTTTCCTCCTTTTCTGTGAGACAGGCAATCAACTTTCCTATTTCCTATTTTGACTGCTCTTTCTCCAACCAAAAGCCAGTGTCTAGAGTACCTACTAACTCATTCAAGCAAATTTATGTGCTGCATTATTAGAATAAATTCTATTTACAATAGTTAATCAGGTACAAAATTGGTAAGACAATTACTGCTTGAAGTTGTAGTTGTGTTACTGATATTCATTCATATAGAGATAGTTGAGTGTGTTTGTTGTATATACACATGTTTTGAGTAAAGTTGCAAAGTTGGGATTCAAAGTTTAAAATGTCCAAAACAGTTATAAAATGAGAATTTTCTTCTCTATTCCTGGCTTTCATCAACCCAGTGCCTCTCTCTAGAAGCCACCACAGTGAGAAGGTTTTTTTTTTTGTTTGTTTTTTGTTTTTGTTTTTGTTTTTTTTGTAATCGTTCCAGTTGTTTTCTACTTACAAACACCTATGTCTGATCTCAGGGTGGTCTGTCTCAGGATGTGCCAAAGTGGTATTTATTATTTTGAATTAAAGAAACACTTCATGTGGGTTTTCCATATGGCTGAATAAAGTTAATCTTTTCTTCCTGTTGAACTTGATTTGCCTCAACTATTAGAACAGTCCAAAAGGACTAAGAAGGATGATGGAGAGTCCTTTTTACCCTGACACAGAGATAGCTGGGTGTCTTTTTGTACATTTAAAAAATGGAGATGACTTCCCTTTTATAAATTTACCATTTTCTGGAAGAGCAAGTGATAAAGGCCAGGGAAAGTCAGGAACTCGTTCTGAGAATACAAAAAGTCATATTGAGAGTGCCTAAAGTCATATTTCTTGAAAGGGTGTAGCATATTAAAATCTTTGAAAAGAGTAGAGTAAGGGGAGAAATCAAAGCTGCATTAGGAAGTCCAGTAATAGTTTTCCTCTTGAAAAAAATGGTTCATTTCTCCATGACTCGTGAAAAAACACAGTTGTCTGGAAACTAACAGTCAACTGTCAGATTCCTTCCAGCCCACGGAGCAGCACATCCAAGGGTATGAAGATCATGCTCCATTTCTGAGTTCATTTTCTCTGGGTTTGGAGATCAGCATGAGACCCTAGAAGCTTTGTGACTTAGCATCCTGAGACTATAAATTAAGACTATCAACCAAACCTTGTGGGGGTAGTTCACAGGGTTAAACAATTAAATGTAAATGACATAATGTTTGACATGAAGTGGACACTCAATAAATGTCCAACTTCTTTCTTTACCAGTCCACCTTAATATTCAAAATGAGTAGATTTACTTTCTGGGGATTGTGATGTTCAGTCTTACTGTGATTCCCAGAATTGAGAGCAGCATTTAGAAGGAACTTTTTAGACGATATTTATCTTGCAAATGTCAGAATTTTTTTTTTAACCTAACCACCAGCTTTTGGATAATGTTTTAACTGTTGGCAAAAGTTAACTTTCTTTTTTCCTCTCTAATCTATCTCAGAGGGAGATGAGAAAAATGGATGGAAGGAGAATATAAATGAAGACATTTCTAGCAATATTTGATAGGTTACCTGATTTAAAGTGTTTCTTTTTTTGCCAGTTGGAGCAGTGTGAGGTTTTTAAAGGCTATAGTGGTAGACCTAAAGAAGACTGGTTGGAACACAAACACTTTCAGGGCTTTCTAGCTTCCTGAGTATAATAGTAAGACAAATAGTGAAGCAAAAATATCACTGAATTTTAAGTAAGAGATTAAAAATCCACCACCAATATTTTTAGTCTTATTTACATTATGGGATCTGGGTTAATCCCTTCACCTTTGTAGTCCTTAGAGTCTTTCTAAGTGTGAAAAAAAAAGGTTTGGGAATAGTACCCTTTCAGATACCCTCATACCTTCAGAATTACAGCTGTAAGCACTATGTAAATTCATAAAAAATAGTTTTGAAGACCAGCTTTAGAATTTCAAGTTATTGTATATTCTAAACAGCTACAGAAGCACTTTATTTTCATTTTAAAGATTTACAATTAAAGTGGTTTTATGTACACCTGAAATTCCTGATTATATACAAACCCATTACAGGGTTTATGCACACATTAAATCCCTTCTTATTATGGGGTTTTGTGCACATTAAATGCCTGGTTGTTATAGATTGTTGTTTTTCTTGTTACTGTTAAATGTAACATTTCACTAGGTGATGAAATGTATTATTATTGGGAACATTTATTTTAGTGTGTATTCTGTTTTTTAAAGGAGAAAGGTATTTAAGCAGCAAAGACGTAGCTGTTATGAAATTTATTTTTTATAAATAGCTTTCAGCAGAAATCAGAGCAGTGCTTTAAAATTACAGTTAAAAAAATCATTTAATCATCACACTCCTTGTTGGCTAATAGGGTACTAAGTGACTTTTTTTTCCCCCTGCAATGGGCTATTCTTGATATGCTCACTAAGTGGACCTAAGAGTACTAGTATATTTTATGTTAGCAAGCCTTGATAGCAAAGTGCTGAAAGTTCAGGGGGCATTTGTCTCCTTTCTCACAAATTCATTTAAGTACCAGTCTTGCTGGAGCTTTAACTGGGGCAGACAACCATACAAATGACTTGAGATAAAATGAAAATAATGGACTGAGCTGAGTTCTGGGCATGGCAGTTATGCTGAACACACATCAATAAGCTTCAAGTGTGACTCTATGCTAATGCAAGCCTGATGGATCAGCTTTCTCTTTTAGCCTGAAGGACCATTAAGCTTTGGAAGCTGGGTCAAACTGATAGAGTCTGCAAATATATCCCATCAGTTAGCAGCAGTAGTTAACTGATGGTGATTCCTAATGTGAGAAACTCACATTACTTAAAAACCCTCTATGAGCAAGACACAGATCAGGAAGAAGAGAATAGATTCTCTTTTAATTTGCATAATCAAAGCTTCTCATGTTTTCACCTATACTTAATAGAAGAGGGAGGAAAAAACAGCTGTGACTACTTCTATTATGTTGTTAATCTTGAATCACAGCAAATAATTTTCATAAAAATGTAAATAATTTGTTTCAGACGAGATCGGACGCGTTCAGGGTGGTATGGCCGTAGACAAAATGTAAATAATTTGTTTCAAAGGAAAAGAGTATAATTGAAAGATTTTCTGTGATTTCTTTGTAATTAAACTGAAAGCACAGGTATGTAGGTTAGGTAATAGGGATCTCGGGACTATGCAATGTAAAAAAAGTTTAATAAAAATTGAATTATCTTTTTAGTGATTTGGTTCAAACACTAAAACTTTGATGCCTGTGTAAGTCAGATTTGAAATGCATGTAAATTAATAGTATGAGCAAAATGATAAGAGATTTGATCATTTCTTTTTCTTCAGAGAAAATAAATTGAATTAATTTTTATAGCAAAAATTAAGATTCTGTTCTCTCACAATAGAAGGAATCCAGAAGTACTGTTTACTTTTATGGGTCACACATCTAAGAGGACTCTGGTATTACAAAGAACCATGTCTTCTCCTCACACCACTATTTCTTTTACTCTTCTCCTTTTCATATATAAATATACTATAGCTATGGAGAACAATCCTGTTTTTGACTAGTGATCATTTTCATATATAACACTTAAAGTTCTATAATTTTAAGGATAAATAGCTTTGAAAACTTATCAAAAACACTTCATGTATTGAGTTCACATTTTTCATGATATGGGAACTCTGTTCATTTTAAGATATTTATTTCAGAACATGACTTTATTTTAGGTATTTTTTTGGGCACCGGCAGTGTGCTTTGTGTACTTTGTGGTTACCTAGACCAACATTTCTGTGAAAAACCTATATATGTATATATATGTGTGTATATAAATGTATAATTTTTTTCTGAGTGGTTAATATGTTTGCTAACTCTATTCTAAGCACTTTGCCCATGTGTTCACTTATGTAAAAATTCTGAGAGGAAATACTGTTTTTACTTCCAGGTGAGGAAATTGAGGTAAAAAAATGTTAAAAATACTTGTTCAAAGTTATACAGATAGTAAGTAGATGAGGTGGGATTAAAACCTAGATATTCTGACTCCAGATTGTTATTGCTAATTTGTATTACCTCTATGGCAATCTAACAAAATTTGTTTTGTTGCTCTATTAAAGTATAAGTTCTAGGGTGTGTCTGTTTTATTCACCCTTCTTCTTATCCTTATATATAAACTGGGTTATGAGGATAAGGTGCTCTGCAAATGTCTGTGGAGCGAGTCAATGTTCATGAGTATCAGTATATTCTGGATCAAATTTCTTTCAAAAACGTAGTCTCTACTACTTCTCTGGTGTCCTAAGTATGCATTGTATATGTAAACATCAGCCTTCTGTACAATCCAGAACTAGTTAGAATGACAATATGCTCACTTACTAAAATGAGGTAAGTATAGAGCAAAAATTTACTGCTCTTGCTCAGTGTCACACTCTCTCTCTCCTAGTTATATGAGATTTATTAGTAGGTAACATAAGAATGTACTCATTTTGTGTCCTTGCATAATGCTTCCTATCTTGTGTTCTGGAAGGGTTAGTTTTTGAAATATGAGCAGTTTTCTTTTGAGAATGAACTAATATGTAGAATATAATTTGGTTCGTAAAATTGAGTAGCATTTCACTCCTTCCTGTGCAAAGCAGTCCAATAAAGACTCTCCTCTGTCTTTAGAGAAGACAATAGCTATGTTCTCTAAGTATCAAGTTGATATTAAATGACAGTGAATGGAGGGTTTAACACATTTTACAGTTTCTTTTAGAAGATAAAAATAAAGCAAAAATCATGAAAAGATGTATACATGTATGTACATATAGAATTTTGAACAATAAAGAAAATGATAAATAATGAAGTAAAAATAAATCATTCTCACCACTCAAAATATTCATATCTTGTCATTTAAAGGTTTTGACTTTCTGTGAGCAATTTGATAATTATCCTTCCAGATCACTCTATGTATATGTAGGCACTTATATAACTTTATATTTTTTTAAATCACTGTGTAATCTGAATTTTTTCACTTAATAATAGGTTCTGGAGATTTTTTCCAACAGCAATGAATATTATAAGGACATCAGTATTGCTTTTCAACTTCTGAACATTCTGTTGTTTATATTTATCATTCTTTAATTCCTTAAATTCTTTCCATTCAATTTTGTTGCTACAAACAGAACTGCATTGAATACACATATACACAAATTGTAACTGAATTAATTTTATTTTATTGTCATTGATATATATTTCCTAATATATAAAAACATAGCAAAGACCATTTATTTATTGTGTAGCAAGTATCTGTGTGTAAGAAGAGCATTAAATGAGTGAATAGACATAATTTAGGTATCTGGTATTTTAGAAAAATGCTTCTTAAGTCTCTTAATCTATGTGTTTCTTTTGTCTTCTTCATCCCCCATCCCTGTTTATTGAGTTATTTGCTTATTTTCATGTACAGTCTAAATTTGTCATTTGCATCTCATTTTGCCATTTAACATGAACGTCTGTCTTCTGTATTCCCTGTAAATTTAAAAGTCTAGGACAAACTTTTTTTCATTCTGCTTCTAGATTACCTAGTAGGGAATATTGTTTTTCCTTACCAGAAAGGATACAATGTTTGCTTGAATGACTTATTGTAATATTAAAAACCGTTCTTAATCAGTGCCAACAGTCCCTATATTAATTCTAACCATATAATCAATTGTTTCAATTCCTGGCTTTACATACCAAACAATTTCAAATTTTACTGGCTTAAATTGACATCATTGAGAATAAAAATCTTTAGATCGCATTTCTCACGAGACACTGAGTTAATGCAACACACTGTGCAAGAATCCTTTACAAAATCCCAACACCCATTATGAAGGTCAGTACCCCAAGCAAATTCAAAGCCAAGACTGATATATTGAAATTGGTAAGAAAAGTAATTTCATTTTAGCCATGCCAGCCCTTCCCCCAGTTCGACACAGCTACAGTTAAGAGAAAAAAGCCTAACTAAAGGAAAGAGAAGGGTAGAATGTACTGCCAATATTCAGAATGTACTGCTCAATTTTCAGAGAGCTAGTTTGCCTTCTGACTCTGAGTCTTGATTGATTTCACTTACCTTGGGTGCCTGGGGGGGTCACAGATACAAGACTTAATGGCTTGGACTGCCCCTAGCCTGGGAAACACTACAGTAGTACCACATAGGGACACTAGAGGGAGTAACACATTACATGCGCATGAAAAAAAACCTTGAGAAGATTTCCATTGGGAAGCTACAATAACAAGTCAGGAGAGGACACATCTTCATTAAAAGTTGAGACACCTCCTGAGATTTCTAACTAAGCTGATATATGGTAGTCTTTATTGTCTCAGGAAGTCCGATAAAGATTTGGAAAGGTAGATTTTTTAAAAATATGTAAATCACAACAAAGACAACTCATAAGAATAAACAAAGAAGCATGACCCACATCAAAGGGACAAAATAAATTTTCAGAAGTTAAAGATTTGTAAATATGAAACAACTGAGATCTATGAATTAGCTAACAAAGAAAGTAAAAGTAATTATCTTAAGGAAGATCATTCTGTAAGAGAACACAGACAACTACCTTAACTCAATGCCTTAGCAAAATGGAAATTCCAGCAGAGGTAGAAACTGTAAAAAAAGAAAAAAAGAATGTAATTCTAGACTGAAGAACACATTAACTGACTTAAAAATGTCATGAGAAGAGAATCAAGAGCAGACTTGATCAAACAGAAGACAGAGTCAGTGAACCCAAAGACAGGTAATTTGAACTTTTTAAGTCAAAGGACCAACCAAAGAAAAAGCATGAATATTATTTTTGCACAGTAATTGTCCAGTTAGTCCTACTTCTTCTATGGTGGTGCCATCCCGCAAAACAAACAGCTTGGTCTTTCTTCACTTAGTCTCAGGAGTCTTCTAGCATCACTTTCACTTCATCTTATGATTCTCCACTTCAGTGGGGGATGATCAGGTTTACAACTGTAGTAGAGTATGTAGAGTGTAAGATGCTAGTATAGCAATAGCAATCTTTTTTTTTTTTTTTTTTGAGACTAGGTCTCACTATTTTTGCCCGTGGAACCGCAGGCTCTCGTTGCCCGGGGTACCACAGACTCAAGCAATCCCCAGCCTCAGCTTCCCAGGTAGCTGGGATGACAGGCGTGCACCACCATGCCCAGCTATTTTTTGGGACTAGGTCTAGCTACGGGCCCCAGGCGGGACTCGAACCGCAATCCCTACCTCCTGCCACCTTATAGGCTGAAGCTTACAGGCACGAGCCACCGTGTCAGGCTAGTATAGCAATCTTTTGAAATTCAGTTTGACAAACTTGTTAAAGTTTGTGGTAGTTTCCTCAAGAAGTGATCAGAGATCATGGAAATATTTCCTGATTTCTTCCATGTGTGCAACAGTTTTACGTCTTTATGTTTAAAACTTATTTTGATTAGCTAGAAACTTACTTGCTCATGTTTTCCCGTTAGTAGCATAAAACTGCTTTTGAAGTGTGATGATCGTCTGATTTTCTTTCCCTTATGAATGACTTATTGTCTGGATGACCAAAGATTATGCACATGGTGTACTCTTTTGATACTTAATTAAAAGTGTGTGTGTGTGTGTGTGTGTGTATGGGGGGAGAGGGGAGAGAAATTTCAGTATCATTTCAATTAATTCTAACATTTCTTTTGTTTCATTGCTGTTGTTTCCTTCTTTTGTGTGTATTTGAGTCTTTTTTGTGTGTCTTCTTTTATATTCTTATATATGTTACTTTCTTAAACATATCTTCTCACTTTTTTTATGGCTCTCTGACTTTTCACTTTCTCTTAAGGGGTTATCGGTTAGGTTTATTTGTTCTTAAATTTCTTCTGGCTTCATTTAAAAATGTTTTTTCTTTTTTATTTTAGTACCTTATTTCAGAGTTTAATATTCTCTATCATTTCCTTAATTTCTTTTAGCCCATTCTGGATATTAAATGAGCTTTCATCTATTCCAACTATATGTCTTTCTGTCATGCTTTTATTATCTGAAATTGTAATTTTTGTCTTTATTCTTTTCTAATGGGAACTGTCCAAAGAATTCATCTGTAGCCTTCCTTGTAGTTCATTTTTATGTAAAAGTAATTATCCTGAATATTTAGGTAAAAAAAGGTTGGGTCAGAATAGTGTAATAGTTCTTGAACTCTTAATTCTGTTTTTTATAATGTCATACTTTATAAGATTTCCTGTTTCTTCTTCCCCTGGATTTTTTTTATTGGTCTTCTCTTTCCTTTGGCCCCACTGACCCATGTAACAATTTACATCCTGTTTCTAGTCCTTTACCTTTCATAAGGCAGCAGTTGCAGTTTTCTTTTCAAGGATTTGCAGGAATCAGTGGTTTGCTCCTACCTGTTACGTATTGTTGTACATGGAGATAGATACTTTTCCAATTAGCTTTATTGTAGATGTGTATGTCAGTTTGTTTTTCTATTAAAAAAAACTATGCTACTGTTCTTATTTAAGAAGTTGAATTTTGCTGTAATATATAAATAATACCCTGAAAACTTGCTTCTTTGTATATAGTAATATATGTCTGCTTTCCTCACTCAACATTAGGTGTTAACTCTTTTTTGAAGTTGTCAATTGGCAAAAAAAAACCTTATTTAATTTTTATTGATTACTCGTGGGGTTAACCACTATTCACGTTTATGAACTACTTGCAATTTTCATTTTAATTATGAATCATTTACTTTTGTTCATTTCCCCACTGTAATGTTTATCTTTTTCTTATTTATTTCTATGATGTTTTTGACTATTAGGAATATTAACCATTTATTTGCCATATTTTGTTAATGTCTCTTTCATAGTTGTTTGCATTTTAGATGAAAAGCTTTAAAATTTTCTGTATTTAAATGTATCATTTTCTATTATGATTTCTCACCCTATAGAATGATAACATATTATTAAATTATTTAAATTCTATGTGGAATACTTTAAATCAGTAAAGTTCAAAGATTAATTTTTTAAAAAAATCTGTCTTGAAAATCCCTAACATGATGCTTTGAGAGTTACTAAAGGTAAATCAAGGATGAGCAAAGGCTTACGTAGATTATTGAGAAACAACCTGGAACAATTAGATATCTCCAACTAAAGTAATAATTAAAAGATTAACTCAAGGAACTGAGAAGTTATGCATTGTATATATGAATGGAATGCTTAAGATACAGAATATAGAAGAGGTTAGTGAAATAAATGGGAATCAGCTTGCTAATATATTGCTATAACACATATACATGCACACACGTATCTAATTTATATGCAGGTATGTTTTCTGAGATCTAATAAATGGAAGGCAAGAAGAATATATTTAAAGAACTAAGATATGTATGTGTATTATAAACCCACAAAGTAAGGTAATCAATTGAGTGAAGAAAGAAAACTAATATATATATTATATATAATTTATTATCAGTAGCAATTATTTTCATATGTTTTTTTAAAAGTAAGTGTAATAATAACCCTATGTGGTAAATATTATTACTCCCATTTTGTAGACATCAGGGAAACTAGAATATTTGAAAGGACATGAACTTGGAGTTCAGGTGCCCTATGCTTAACCACCTGTGTGACTTTGGTTCCATCACTGCTCCGAGTCTTGATTTTCTTATATGTAAAAAGAAATAAAAATAGTATTTACTTCAAGGGATTTTAGTGAAATTTTCAAAGAATATCTGTCTCAAGAGAATAAAAGAAATAATCCTATTTTATCCATAAAATTTGCTTTTGTACTTCTTTCAAATGATTATTATTTCTAACTTTGAAGATTAAATGAGATAACATGCATCAAGTAGATGCCATAGTAGTTGTTTAGTAAATGGTAGCTTTTATTAGTGGTGTTGTGAGGCACCATTTAATGTATCCAAGATTGAATTTTTTTATCAGTCTTCAAAACCCTCTGCGCTAAAATCTTATCTAAACTATTATTTTTCTAACTGCATTGTAATCCATGAACATTTCCTTCCTATTTTTTAGATTGATTTGCAACCAGTCTATTTCAGTTAGCATCACACGGAATAAACCAGAGGAGAGGAAATACGGGAAAAGAACTGATTTAGCATTTATTCTTCCAATACAAGTGTCTAAAATGAATCGCTGTAACATAATGTTTCAACTCCTCCTGGATTTGGGGGAGAAAAACAGAAGGAAATTTACCTATTTGCATAGGTAAATAGTGGTTGTACTGCTGTGTGGTATATTCCATTATCAATTATGATTATGAAGCCTCCCCCAGTTCCCCCCACCAAAGAAACTTGGCTTCTTATTGTCATTTCCTTTCTGTTTCACTAAAGTTATAGAACTTGTATTAGGAAACTAAATAGTTTATACATAAGGCCGGGCATGGTGGCACATGCCTGTAGGTGGCAGCCTAGGAAGTCAGGGCTGGGGCTTGGGATTGTGGTTCGAGTCCTGCCAGGGGCACATAGCAAGACCTAGTCCCCCCAAAATAGTTGGGCATAGTGGCACACGTGTAATCCTAGCTACCTGGGAAGCTGAGGCTGGGGATTGCTTTAATCTGTGGTATCCCAGGCAACATGAGCCTGCGGTTCCATAGGCAAAAATAGACCTACTCAAAAAATTAAAATAAAATAATTTTATTTTATTTTATTAAAATAAATATTTTTTATAATAAAATTTTATTTTATTAAAATAATATATGGAGTTTCATCAGTAGATTTTTTTATTTGCCAAATGATAATCCATTTTTAAAGGTTTAAGCATTGAATCATAAAAAAATTAGATGTAAATGATTTCCATCGTTGAAGATCATAGTGGTAGATTATACACTAGAACTTTTTAAAAGGGTGCTGTATTACAATTTAGAGAAAAATCAATTTAGATTTTAAATTCCATTCAAATTTTAAAATATGGATTTAGACAACAAAATTATCTAGAGAAAATTTGTTTATACACTAAATTCCACTGGATATGGAATAACCATCTTCTGGACAATGAAACATTTCCAGCCCATGAATTTCCTCGGTTACACAGTTTTTAAAGTTACACAATACAAAATAACCCTTTACCCATGGGAAACTTGCAGTTTGATATGGAATATTTAAACTATGTAGTAAAAACCCTGACTGACAAACCCTGGCAAAGTTTATGAAGAAAAAAACCCAATCAGGGAGGTGACAAACTTTCTAGTATCGTTATTCTCTGACTGATTGTTACTCAGGTACATATCATTCATGTGCCTCCCCCCCCCCCCCACCATTGCCTTTCAACTAGCAGACTGGAAACACTTATTTTTATTTAGATATTATTCACTAGGCACCATCCAAACTGATACAGGAATTGTATCAATTCTAGTACAAGATATATGCCTACTTGCAAGCACAGGGCAAAAAGAAGAATAATCTATTGGAACTCCATTAGTTTCTTCATATCATGCATGATGTATAAGCCTCATAACAAACTTCATAGTTCTTTGAAATTGAGAAATATCTCTTGAACTTGAAAGGAATGTATGATATAAGAAAAGAAGCATTTAGAAAGAAAATAAAACTAAACGTGCTTAGAGTTAAAAAAAAAAACAAGCCAACATGAAAATCATTGTTACTGTTTGATTCCTTATGTCTGTCAACCCAAATAAATCTCAAATGTCTAAGACAGTGACTGCTTCCAATTCAAATCAGAAAACACCCGTGCTTGGTATCTTTCCTGATTTTCCTCACCTCCCTAGACCATGAGCCCCTCCTTTGTACTCTGAATGGCGTTGTGTGTTATCTATACAGTTGCATCGATACTGTCTAGATAATACAGTTGCATTGACACCACTCTATTGAAATGTTTGATTTCCTTGTCTGTTTTCTTATATTGCTGAAATATAAGCTCCTCAAACTAGTGATGTTGCTTTATTCAGTACCTGGCACATAGAAGACTCTTAATACATTTATCAAATGGAATATTTAGAAATAACAACACGGACATTCAATATGAAAGACTGGTCAGGCACAAAAATAAGATCTTGCACACAGTGACAGAATGATTCAGGAATCTTATTATTTGATTAAACTTGATTCTAGTATTTACCAAAAAAGAATTGTTGAAAGTGCTCCAAACTTTCTTGGGCATTTGGTTTTAATTTATTATCCATCATGTTTTAGATGTCTTTTGTATCCTCTTGAGCATTTAATAAAATTTACTAATATAAGATTAAATCTTAAAGTGGATAAGTGAAGCCTTACCAAAATTAGAAAGCATGTGGTAGGAACTTGTTATCTTAAATAAACCTGGGCTTTCCTTTGCTGAAAAGTAACAAATTTGTAATCATAGGTAAAAAAGGGTAGTGAAAATTATGAAAGAATCAACTGGTATGCCAATCAGCAACATCAGTATATGTTACAATGATGACCCTGAGAGGATGGTTGGATAAGCCTACTATTTTAAAGGAAAAATCTGCTCAAAAACTCTTGTGCATGATCTCATTTTCATTTTGATTTACAAGATGCATATGGTGGACATATCAACAGTACCCTTTAAATCAAAATGTATTATTGTTTAGGAATTTCTGAAGGATAAATAGCCTGTGACTATACTCTTTGAGAACCATCTGTTCACCTACCTGTGTCCCTCAGAATGTAATCTTTACACTCTCCTTCAAAAACCTTTCTTTTATTCTAGTATATAAGGTATGATGATTGAAATGTTATTGCATTTTGTTTTTGTTTAAAACTGCATTAAATCACTAATTT
The DNA here is from genome assembly GCA_004024945.1 of Uropsilus gracilis. Taxonomy (NCBI): domain Eukaryota; kingdom Metazoa; phylum Chordata; class Mammalia; order Eulipotyphla; family Talpidae; genus Uropsilus; species Uropsilus gracilis. The sequence goes on along the minus strand of PVHY01004855.1, from coordinate 16,681 downwards.
AAAAAAAGATTTCTTGATAATTTAAAGAAAAACCTTCTTTTAAATATATTTATTAAGGCATCTAAAATGTCTTTTTTCCTTAGGGTAGCACAATAGTTCTTTACTGCTTGATTTGATATTGCAATTTAATACTACACCTGCAAAGGAAATTACAGTTTTTAAACTATTTATTCCAAATGCTTTCAAGATGAAGACACTGCAAAAGTGTAACTTTATAAAATGAGTTAGGAGATAGTTAATTCCTTAAAGGTCAAGGATATTGCAAATTCAAGTGATCCTACTCATTACAAATATGGGGTCCTTTTACAGATCTATATATTGTTTCATATTCTTAAAGTGGAATAAAGACTTTGCAGTATCAACTATTAAATGAACTAGCTCCTGAATCTTTTTCTGTGTTTTATAGTGAAATGTGTTCCATTCATTGTGTAATGATATAAATATATCATATACATATCAAAACTATCAGTGAAATTGTAAATCTTGTCACATTCAGGCTTTTATAGTACATTTGTATATTTTTGTGCATTTTTAAGATTTTTGATTAACCCAGTTTTGTGAAATAAATTGTCTTGTGGGGTAAAAACATTTAATATCAATGTATTCTATGTGGCAGTTGTGATAATATTTTTCAATTGTGTTAAAGTATACCTTCACTTGCTTAATGGAAAGAGTTCTTAGTTTGTAGTGCATTGGTCAGTGGCATAAGGCAAGTCATGTAATCTTGTTCTTCATTTTCCTCACTTCTGAAATGGAGTAATATCTCATGCAGTTAGTATACGGATCAATGCTTGTCAATAAAAATGACTTGTGCATGAAAAATGGTGACTACTAAGTATATTGCAGCTATTATAATTTAAGTGATTATTACTGAGGTAATAAAGTTTTATATACTTACATCATAGATAATTCTTTGGGTCATAGGTTCTGAGAAAGCATTGTGGTGAGGCTATAGGGAACTTAGAAAAAATAAAGAATATATTTAAAAAATTGAAAATCTCTGTGATCATGTGTCACCATATAAATTAGTTACCTATCTATCTATAGATCTAATCAATCTCTTTTTAAAAACACAATAAAAATCCAGTTGGATATAGTTAAGTACTGAGTTAATATGAATTTGGAGAGTCTGTCTAATAGAACACATATGCTTCATGTAGTGCAAATCCATGATGCCATTATAATATTTAGAGAAGTCCAGGAGGAGGGTTTAGACTTGTACCCACCTGAGAACCAGTGGGTGTTTACAGTGCTGGTGTATTCATTTCAGTATGATGATATTGCTTACATGCAAATATATGATCAAATAAATACATTTTACCAATTACAAATGAAAACTATTTTAAGCTGTATCCCTATCTTTGTATGGATATTGAAAAAGAAATTAAAATTGAAAAGCCTAAACAATGTAACTACAAAAACCATTTCTGTAAGTAAACTGTTTGAAAACTCAGAAATTTAGGCTTAAAGCTCAGTTATCTAGACTTCTTAGGTGCTAGTATATTTTTGATTTAGCTCTTTAACTACTTCTATTCCTTCCCTTTGCCTGACTGTCATTTCTCAATTATGAGAAGGTGTGAAAATCCATCCAAGCTTTTGTCAATGGTACAGAACAGTCATTTGAAGAGGAATGTGGCAAACATATCTAAAAACATAAAGAAATAAAATTAAGGCAATGGGTCTAAATATAGGAGAGCAAGCATATTTACCATGGTCGAGAATGCACCAGGCCTTGTCACAGGTGAAACATAGTTGTGTGAGAACTCCTGTGATTAACAAGCTACCTCACACAAAGGGAGGGATAATGCTTCTAGGCACAGTTCTGAATGGCAGTTGCAGCCTATGTGAGGTTGCTGTGACAATTTTATTTCAATGACTTTAAAAAATCTCTACGTATCAGATTTAATACGCATAATTAAAAGCAGTGTCTATTAAATATTTTCTAGAAATTGTAATTTTGTGACAAAGATCTAAATGATACTAAAAACTGAGTAAATCCTGTTGTTTTATATAGAAACATGATAAACATCTGCATAGTAGGCTGTATTTTTCAATATTCACCTCGTTATTATTTTATGGATAATCAGCATTTCAATCATTGTTTGTTTTTTCATAGCTCCAGGCTGGACATTGCTTTATATTCTTGTTTTACCCTAAGTCTGCATTTTTTTCTTGCCATTTGCTGTAATTACAGGTAGAGATTTAGAGTTTAGCATTTGCAGTATCTTGCTGTTGAATTCAAATTGTCAGTTGATGGCATGTCTACAGCAGTAGAGTGGACAATATTTATTTACTTTCATAGCATGAGTGCTCCTTGACTCTGACTGAATGGTTTTCTGTTACAAGATTTTCTTTGGTTTATAAGCCTACTTTACCTTGGCAACATGCTTCATTTCTAACCTTGGTTATAACACCTTTTATTTTTTAACATTTCCAATGTACTCCAGTCTTTAGCAGTAATAAAGGCATTGCCCACTTTAATTAATTAGTATGGACAAAATCAAAATATGGGGAAACCCTTTTATTATGTTATGCAGTAGTTACAGTAAAACCAGAAAAGTTAATTGACTTTTCCCAGAAAACTATGGTGACATCTTTGATACATGTTTCTATCCATAAAAGTTTGAATTTTTTAATCTTCAAAACTAAAATTATTTTAAAAAAATGTATAGCCTTGCTTAGAATTACCTAAGAACACCACAAGATATGGTTACTTCATTATGGAGTAAGATAAATTCTAGGGAGATTAGACTAGGTATGGTGACTGGCACTCTGCATCCTGTAAACATCTATGGTGCTCCCTTTACGGTGGGTCTCAGCAGAATGCTTCTCTCTTTTGTGGCCTTGTTGTAAGGCACGGTATATAGCACTAAGTGACATCAGATTAGCAACTGGAGAACGACTTTGTGAAACTGTTTATAGAAGTGAATTTGCAGAGTTCAAGGCTGTGTTTTTTCGATCTCAAATCACCTAGCAACTTTAGATTCAGGCAGAAGTTGGAGTTTATTTTACAAAACATGAAAAAGCTTTTAAACCAATGTCTTTGAGGTAAATCTTAGCAAAAGTGAGGCCACCTGCTGTTAAGAAAAGTGCTTACACATTCAGCACTTTTCTGTTCCCAATAGAGGGTACTGCTGAGTAAAACATTGTCGTTATTGTTCTTGTCCTATAGATGGCAGCAGTTCCCACAGGTTCAGAGCATAACAATGGCCTGGTTTGTGGGTCTGAGAATTAAGCTATCATGAACTCATGGGATCTTTATACTGTAAGGGCTCTTCTTTGAAATGTGATACTTGAGAAAATTATCATCAGTTTTTAGTTTTCCTTTTAAGATGTAAGTAGCTTATCTTTACTTTAAGTTCCATTTTATATTTTAAATCGTGTCCCCAAACAAGTATTCACAGCATGATTTTATGGTGTTACATCATGAAGTATAAATATTTAGGTAATCTAAGAAGAAGACATGATAGAAACCCTCCCTTTCCTCCCGCTCCACTCCCCAGTCATAGGAATAATCCATTCTTAATTTTTGCTGTTGCTGCATTCTTGGGGAATGAAATTCTAGTGCTATACAAACATAATTTTTCCTCATGTCCAGGATCAGAATGGTTAATGATTGAACATTGACATTCTATTTCCACAAGGCTTTGAACAAATTGTAGCACCTATAAAAGACAGATATTATAACTGTCTTTAATAAAATGGAGTTTTGAAGAATGCTATAGTTTCTCTTAGTTGAGGTAGACCCTAGGAAGTAAATGCTCTTAGAATGATTCACTCACCTTTGCCTCTGAGAAGCTGTAGTCTAATCAGTGTGGCTGATAACACACACATACCTCACATCAACACCAGTCCACATTACCTTTAAAGATTATCATTCACTCAATTTTAATGGTCAAAGTGGTCATTAAAATTTGTTTCCTTGCCAAGTATTTTAATTCAGAGTTGCAAAATCTTACATGAAGCTAGTTTTTTGGTTCAAGTTAAATAAGTCTGTTTTTAAAATGTTTGTTCAGCAACATTTATCTTATCCTTCACATAAATTATCTAAATATTTTTAAATGATAATTTATTCAAATTAAAGCAAATATCTGGGAACTCTATCTTTGTTTTTTTTAGAGAAGGCTAGTTTCTTTTTATCCTTTGAGATATGGTAGTAAATGAACTGCAGTATATGACTATCCTAATATAACTAGGGAGAAAAGTTTATTCTGTTTTTCTTTTAGATCTAATTTTTTTGACTGAACAGTTTTTAATTCTATTAATCTTAGTTTTGAAATGAGTAAATTTCTATAAAATAGATTCATTATTGAACCCTAAAATATGCATATTTATATATATGATGCATATCACACAGAAGGGGATTTTATATATATGTGTACTTCTTGTACATAAAAGATAGGATATTTCATGAAGTATGAAATTTGTGTATTGCATAAATTTGATGAGATTTTATCCATGTACCAAAACATTTATTGATATGTTCAGAAAGATGTTTTTCATAAAGAATGAGTGGTATATATGCACACACGTATGCATATAAATATGTATATGTATGTATGTCCACATATACATACTTAGGTTTTTCCATATCCTACTTGATTCATGTGAAAGGGTACAGAATCACAAAAAAAAAGAGAATGTTTACTAGGAACCTTTCATCATCTTGATACTTGTATAGATAGTTATATTGTCACTTAATAAACTTCTGTTGTTTTTAAAGCAGCTAGTAGGAGTTTAAAACAATGTGTTTTTTGAATACATTTTATATCATGTTAATATGAGATCTATTTTTAATGTCAATAATTCAACTATTTACAAATATATATATTTGCCCTTACTGTTGTTTATAGCATATTTAAAATAGCTTAAGATCAGTCTCTTTAGGTTCGATGGGGATAAAGTAGTCTCTCTTAAAAAATGTTTCAGTCAGATATATGCCAATATACTGCAAAATAATCGCACAATTTTTGGAAATAATTTTCTTTCAGGATCTAATGTTAAAATTAATCCCAATTTATGTTAGTTCTCATGTAGACTGTGAGCATGTAGTTGTGATTACTTTGCTCCAGTTTGTAAGTTTGTTGAAGTATTTTAATAAAACGATTTTTGTCCTCCAGTGAATTTACATTGCTGTTTACAAGGTATTCCCTATTGTTGAACTCACTTTTTATAAGCAACATATTTTGATTATTGTAAAAGTTTTTGATGAGTTACAATATTTGGAGTTGTTTCCAGCAGTGTTTGTTGGAAACAACATTTAAAAAATGTTTGTTGGTTTAAAAAATAAAGTAAAAAAGATATGAGTCATTATAAACATGGAAAAAGAAAGTAAGATTTTAGGTTATGTGTAAATGGCTTAGACACATATAAACTCAAGTGTACCTGTTTCTTTTTAATTACATATAATAAAAAAAACTTTGCTAATCCATTTTAAATAATTTTGCACGTTACTTCTCCATATTCAATAATAGTAAACTTTAATAGTAAACTATTACCTAAAGAATGTTCACAGAAACTACTTACATCTTTGAGAGGATGGGATAAGAGTAACTTGCATATTTTGAGGAGAATTTTAGGGTTTAGAAAATAACCTAGCAAACTGACAGGGAAGGGCTTTCAAGAGAAAGCATAATGACTCATCTGTCTAAATTAGAGGAAGCAGTTGAGATATGATAAATCCCTCATTCTATATAATAGTTGGTGAATGAAATTTCTCATTAATTGAATTTTTCTGTTTAACTCACTACCCATATGTGTGTATTTTTCATGACATTTAATTTTGTAAGCATTAGTCTATAAGATCAACTTGACTTTAAATATATACTAAAAACAATTGCTTCTAAAATATGACTCAGGAGACCCCTTAGGATCTTTAGTCTGAATGATAACTATCATGATCATCTATTACCATTTAAGAGTCCTATTTGTAGGAGATATGAATTTGATAATGGTTGAGCTTTTTGTTTGCTTGGGTGGCAACTAAATAAGAGTTTGTTAATATAGTTCAGTTACTTTAAGTAAGCATGTTTATAAACATTTAGATAAAATATATAAGCACAGTTCTTTTCTGAGTAGTATAAATTTGAAAATAGTATTTGAAGCAACTTTTTCTCTGAGTGGTTTTCTACGCATTCCTGGGGCCTAAAAATGAAGAATCCTATTATTTCATAAGCATGGAAGAAAATTCGGTACAATTCACTTTAGGTATTCTTAATGAGTATATTTCTGTGTAGGGAATGATGATTCAGAAGTCAATTAATATTAAAAAACACTTTCAATATTGCAGTATATGGAAGAAATTATTCTTTTTTTTTCACGGATTGCACATCTACATCTTCATCTACATTTGGTCCCATGACCCCAAAAAGAGACCATTTAAGCCATTGACTCTGCTTCAAATCAGATTCTGCTTAAGTAATCAGTGTAAAAGGATTGAACTCTATCATCAGTAGTTATGATGCCAGTACTATATCTTTGAGTGCTCTCAGATCAAGTCAGCAAGTATACATCTCATGCAAGCTGTGGGCAAGACATGCTTAGTACTACTGAAAATACAGTGAAGTCTCCTTCACTGTCATTTCCCCCTTCAGCCTGTGTGACATGCTAATTGGTATGTCTTCCTCTATCATGATAGGGAGAAAAAAGCCCAATGTGGAATTTAGCCTCCTTACTTAAAATTTAAAATCAGTCAAAGTATTTTTCTTAACTTCTTTTATGTCCTTTGAGAAAAATAATGGTGAGATTTTAAAAATTGCTTATGAATTCAGAAACAGCTTTTGAACTTTACTATTTAAAGGTGTAGCAATCGAATAGTCCCTGTTTTGAAGTCCTTTGTCTGGTGGACTATATTCACCTTAAAGTCATTAACTAATTGATGCCATATATAAAACACAGGCAATACAATTGCTTTTCAGTGAATAGAAAGTCTGTCTATAAGTAGTTATAAGTACTTGACAGCCCAGCCCAAACTAGAATCTTAAACTTTTCACTTGGTGTTTAGATTGTTGTATTTGCAAAGCTTATTTGTAGGTTGGGTGTTGAGAATTTAGGGCAATAAGAATCTATGAAAATTATTAACTTCAAAGGTGAAATAATGCTGTCGTAATTCTCATAGTAACATAAAACAAAAATGATTATTTGAGAAACTACTCATCTAAAAAATTGCCATTCAAGTACTGGGTTTAATCCATAGAAAAATAGCCCCCAGAAAGTACCCTGCATTCTAAAATTCTAACAATTTTGTGATTTCCTTCAAGCATGAGGGTGTATGAATGGAACATCGGAATGTACTCTAAATTTAAGAATTATATCATGCCTACAATGATGAAAAAGTGTATTTCTAGAGAATGTGAGCAGTTTTTTGAAAAAATGTTTCCTTGAAAAACCTCTAAGTGAGAAAGCAAATTTCTAAGAGTCAAGTGCTTAATACTCAAACATTGCCATTCATTTTTACTCTGAAATACCTCATACTGGTGCCTCATGCCTCATGCCTTCTCTGTAGGAATGAGAACCCATTTTTACACAAAGTGCTGTTGGGAAGAGACATACTCCAAGTGATCTGAGCTTATCAGGAGGGAGACAGAGGTACTATTAACAGAAATTGACAAAAATACTAATATTATTTAGAAGTGCAGAAGATCTATGATATTTAATATAATTTTGACAAGAAAGAAGAAAGTTAGATTTACAATGCCTGACATTAAAGTTTGTTATAAAACTGCAGTAATTATGAAAGTATGATATTTATGAAAAGATTTATGATAGTCTAATGAAATGAGGTATATAGTCCAAGAATAGGCAAGCATACACAAAACTTTGATTTTATGATGTGGATGGCTGTGGAATAATGGAGATGGATGATATTTTCACCAAAACATTCTGCATCAATAGAACAGACTTAATGAAAAAAATCATGAACCCTTATCTGATATCATATACAGATGTCAATTCCAAGTAGAATATGTATTTAAATGTAAAGGATAGAACAGTGAAACTACTTTTATAAGAATTTACTATATTTATAAGAATATCTTCAAAACACCGAAAATAACCAAATGCCCCTCAACATTAGAAAAAAAAAATTGCATTTATTCAGACAATTAAATACTATAAAGTCAAAGAAAAAAAGTTGGTTACTCTGCACACAACATTTTAGATGAATCTTAGAAACAATATTAAGCAAAAGATACTGGACTTAATACATGCAATATGATTATATAAAATTTGACAAAACTAATGTGTGTTAGAAGTCAGGATATTTGTAACATCTGGGGAGGAGAGAGAAGGGACACAGGAAGCCTCCAGGATGCTTGTAATATTGTTACCTAAACTGGGTGATGCTTGTGTGGGTGAGCGTTCTTTATGACAGTTCTTTTATGATGGTTTTGTTATTTCTTCATTCTTTTGTATATAGATTGTATTCCAACAAACAAATTTGATAAAATGAGAGGGACAGGAGTTTTTAATTTTTTTTTTTTTCAAGCTGAGAGCAGAGAAAAACAGGCCAGTAGTGGTGAGGAACTCTCAAGTCTCTTTTTCTGACTTAGGAGAGGTGGCTCACAGGTTAGATAGCTATTTTATTTATTTAGCCATAAACTCATATGTAATCCATGTTATGAGAACATTGCCTTGCTGCAAGGTTCTGTGAACTGTGGGGTGCTTCCATAGGATAGTATTTGTGTACAGATTATAAATGTATATGTTGTCACAGACTGTGAGTTTTAGTCATAGACTTTAAAACTATTGAACTCTGAGCATGTGTTACTCAGCACAGACTCCCAGTCCTCCTTAAGACCTATCCTGACCATCAGTTTGGGACAAATGCTCTTATTCTCAGCTCACATCTTCCTAATCCTTAGTATGCACCCCCTTCCAACTTGCCGACCCCCAAGACACTATAAGCTTCTTGGCAAAGTAACTTTGGTCTGACTTGTTTACAGTACAAATTCCTGTGCCTAGTGCCTGGTATGGAATAAAATAATTTCGTGTGTGAATGTAAGTATATATACATGAGTGGTGCCTGTGTTTAACTATTTTATAGATAGATTTGATTATTTTGAAATACATAGTTCTTTTTAGCACTGAAAATTAGGATGAAGAATTTGAGACTCTCTTTGCACTCGCCTTTTGTTCTTCTTGTCAAGTTTTACAGTAGAGTAGAAACTTGAAAAAAAGATCGGTACCTCTGACTCTAAGATACAGTATTTTTCTCAAAGTAACAGTATGCTCCTCCTGAAAGTCTGGTTACTTTATAAAGTAAATCATTTCTTATTCATGGATAATATAAAACTTAGTGATGTTTTCAAATTGCTCTTTGAAGCATTTACAACCAGAAAATAACTTTATAGCAAAGTTACTTGAGATAAGTTTCTCAAATGTTTTTAAGTTTTGGTATTTACTATATAAAATTGAAATATGAATATATACTATAGTTATAATGAAAATAAAAGAGAGAAGCCAGGTTTGAATTTCATATTTTTACTGTTGGTATTCTCTCTGTCAAATTAACTATGTTTTGAAAAAGTGAAATTTTGACAATGTAGTCGTCAAAGCGATGTTTATATCATACCACAGATATAAACTGCTTATTTCATATCAATGAAATTAGCAATGTCAATGCTAATTTCATCTGAAATTTCATCTGAAATTCCTTCTTTTGTAATGGGTGTTGTGTGAAGTCACTCAGCAGACACAAATCTGTGAGCTGAAGTGAGATAGGTGAAATGGAGGTAAGTTCCATGTCATCGTTTTATGCGTTCAAACGGATAGACAGAAGTCCATGAAACCCTTAAATTGGGAAATTCCTGTAGTTCTTAATATAGTGATTCTCCGGTGGTTTTAGTACAAGCCTTTACTAAAGGAAAATGATATATTTTCCTCAGTGAAGTAATTTTGTTTCAGGAGGTAGATTTCTGTATTCAGGGCCAGACTTCAGCTGACCAACTCTCTCAACTCTGATAATGCTAGTTAGTTTGAGTACTGTTAATGTAAACCTGTTATCATCTAGCTCTTAATTATGACTCTTTTTTTGCTCATTTGTTTTGGGAGACAAAGGGGAAAAGGAGGAATTAAGTATAAATCTCAGATAAATATATGACCATTAATGAAGTTATGTTTCTTATAAAGCATATGAGTTTTCATTTTTCTACAGAATTTTGGCTTGTGAGAAGAAGGATATTTTTTACTTATATCTACATTTATTTGAAATGTTAACATCAGCAAGTTATATTTGCAAATAAAATTTATGGCTTAGGTTTTATTTCCTCTTAAATTGTAAATCCTTTCATAAATCTAAGTTGTATATTTTTGTCTTAATCTATATTTTAAATTTTTCCTATTATTTAATGGTCAGTACTTCTATCCAACATGGGCAATATTAAACTGTGAAATTCCTGTAGTGGTCTAAGTCCCTCAATTCCTCTTCTTTCTAGATAAGAAGAAAAACGTAAAAACTGTTTTTAGAAAATTTTTCAAAGGATCATGGTAAGCAGTTATACTAAGAGTTTTACACACTTGACCAACATAACCAAGGGCAAAGTGCTTATTGTTAAGGCTTATCTTGACATATCTTCTTTGGATCCAACATCACTGACAGTGTTGGTTGGTGGGATATACCTTCTTCAGTATTTGGTCTATCTTCATTGCCAGTCAATGATGATGATGTAAAGTTTTTTTAGCTTGATAGTTCTCAGTGCTCATGATGGAATACAGTTCTTTCTAAAGTCAGTCCTCTGCATCCATATCTATATCCATACTGTCAGGATTCAACCAACAATGTAGAGTGAACATAGGATTTATATAGGTAGACATGCAATGACTGTGTCTGTGTTGAACCTGCACAGACTTTCTTTTTCCTTGTCATTATTTTCTAAACAGTACTGTAGAACAGCTATTTTTGATATTTATATCATATTAGGTATATACAATCTAGAGATAATTACAAATATGCAGGAGGTTATTTAGGTTATGTGCAAATATTACTCCATTGTATTTATGTAAGAGAAATGAAAATCCATGGATTTTGCTATCCAAGGGATTTCTGGAACCATTCCACCAGGAATCTATAGGGACAATTGTATGTATATTGAAAGATTACAGTTTGTCATAAAACAGCGTAAGAAACATGCATGTGGAATATATTAATATAATTATGGAAACTGAAAGTTAGTAATGAGGACAAGTCACAAGGAAACAAAACAAATACATGTTTAAAAAAAACCAGTGCCAATATACAATGTAGTTTGTACATTGGCATGCCAATGGGCTAAAGTTAGTGTTCTGATGTATTTTAAGAACAAAGCATCTTGAGGTAATGAAAAAAAAAAAAAAGAACAAAGGTAAGGAAATGCAGACAATATACCCTGTATATATTTGCTCTTCAGTGAATTTGAGAAAATGGTGAAAGACCATACTCTTTCTGGAAAAAGAAAATCAAGTATTATGTGACAAAACTCACTAAGCAAAACTACCTGAGAGGGTTTAACAGGTGCAGTAACTTGGGTCTGGGTCATATTTTTATGATATAATCAACATAGAGGATCATTTCTTTTTGTACCATCTCTGAAAATTTATTTTTTTCCTCAAGTGATCCAGAAAAAGTAATCTTATGAGGTAGATAACTAAAAAATTATTTGAAAAATTTGCAGATATTATGGAATCAAAAAAGTGAAAATACTTTTTGAAGAACAGCATCTGATAGTTCAGATTTCAACATTTTTTTTTTTTTTTTTTTAGATCTCGCTGTTTTTGCCTGTGGAACTGCAGGCTCATGCTGCCCAGGGTACCACAGACTCAAGCAATACCCCCCTCAGCTTCCTGGGTAGCTAGGATTACAGGCAAGCACCACCATGCCCAGCTATATATTTTTGGAACTAGGTCTTGCTACGACACCCCTAACAGGACTCGAACTGCAATCCCTGGCCCCCGCCACAGTTTCCTAGGCTGCTGCTTACAGGCATGCACCACCATCAACATATTTTAAATAAGACACAAGCTTTAAATGTATTTTAAGGAAGAAGTCTAATTCAAAATGTACCCTGATTTAACTGTATGCTTATATTTGGTGGAAGAATCCTTAGATGAAACAACTTTGGTAGATATTGTAAAACCCACTATGAGAACTTGTTTATTGATATTGGAGACACATGTAGGGAAGGCAGCCATTTTGAATCTGTATTCTGTTCTATGACTTTGTACTACTGCTTGAGTAAGTGTTGCTGGTTATTATCCTGTTCATTATTTAAATTTTTTTCTGAAGTACTTGTATTTACTCTTTGAAATTATTTAAAATGAGGGCAAAATTCCGAAAGTGTAAGATAGATAATAAATATGTACATGAAATTTAACTCAAGTATTGCTCCAATACACATACTTTTCATATTCAGTTCAGTTTGGCCTAAGGTTGTAAAATCACTATCATTCCTATGAATGAAATAAGGAAAGACTAATTCTGGGTGAGAATTATAACCATCCAAAAGTATCACAAAAAAAATTTTATCCAGTACTATTGTGCCCAAAGCTTTTCATGTGAGACTCTTGCCAAATCTGCATGGTTCCATAGCACATAAATTGCAAAGTCACATTCAGAACCTCACCTTCATTCAACCAGGAGATCAAGGACACATTCAGTAACATAGGGGAATTCCATCAATGCTCACCAGGCTTGTCAGAGGACAAACACATGAATTCCCATTTGTTATAAGGACATAAGATAATGTATCATCTCTGTTTTCCACAATAAGTATTTAAAAGATATACAATAAAATATAGACAAACTCTTATTTTATAATAATTGTGCCATTTTGTAGTTTGTCCTTTACAACAGAGGAGAGCAATTATATAGGAAGTTAAATATGAATATACTACAACTTGAGCCTGACTATAGTCAAAGCTTCAATTAATTTTAAACGATCAAACAACACTTTTACCAAGAGACAAGAAACCATAGGTCTTTTACATGATTCTACAAAGTAATAAGCAAAAAGAGGTCACTCTGCAAGATCAGCATATGTACTACTAGATACATTAAAGGAAAGAACTACATAAAATGGCTGTGGTCTGTTCTGAAGACAGTCCTTGTTAGCATAATTACTCAAATAGTACTTACAAGTTTCTCTTTATATTTGCCCTTCTTGAGTATAAATGACTTATTAGACAAGTTATGTTTTCTTACGGACATCAAATGACTCAGTCTTTCTAAAAAGACTGAACATAGGTCATTAATCTCATAGCTACAAGAAGTCTTAAATAACAAGATCTCTCAATGCAGGAAATTTTGCAAATATGATGTGGGTCCTTATTTTTTAACCCCCCTCCCCATCCTGAAACAAAGTACCTTTATTATGCAACCTAAAGAAGAGATTTCAGACTAAATATAAGAGATATCCTTTCCCCATCCCCATCATCATCACCAAATTTAACACTTGAAATTTGGTTATTTCCAACAATCAAAAGAGACCAATCTCATATGGGAATATTGGCCAATAATTAAGGAGATATCAGTTGCCTTAGCAACAGATTCCTTCCCAAATAAGCACTGTTTTCATTCAGCTGCCTTTAGCCAAAAGGGGAATTAAATCACTGAAATCAACAATTCCTTTGTTTAGCAAACAGAACAGCTTTCCAGGTCTCAAGAAAACAGACCTCTCACAGCATTGCCCAAGGTAGCCCTTGTTTAGTTGAATAAGCCAACCTCTTGAATTACAGGATTTTATCATCAAAACCACTAACAGAACTGCTAGTTTTTGCCAAAAAAAATGACAAAAGAGAGAGCATCTCCCAAGTGACACTAATGAATATATTTAACTTTATAGATCTTAATCTATATAGAATATGTTGATATGTATGTTTCTATCTTAGATGTTGATGTAATTCCAGATGTCTATTTTGACAAGGGCTAACAACCCACTCCATTAATTGATAAGTGACTTCTTATCCTTCAATTTTGAGATGTAAAAATCTACCCTGGTATTAGGCAATTAAAAATATTTTTGGTGGATCATCACCAAAACTGAGAAAATGAATAATTACATTTTAAAATGTTGATATAACCTAGTCAACTCTACAACCTGAAGTCATGTCACTGAACTGAATGTCTAGAGAGATTTAGCATTGCTCATTTTGTGATAAAATTTTAATGTAAGAATTATTAATAAAGGCTCAGTATGACTAATATATCTCAATAGAGACACATAACTTGAACTCTCAAAGGCTCCCCAGGTTAAAAGTTCCTTTCAGGTATTATCTGTATCTATACAAATATATTTGGATGTTTGTTTTTTGCAGCAAGGGTCTTTTTTTACTCTTTTCCTCTTACCTTTTGTCATGCCTGTAAATGGAATATTGAATTAAATAATTAAATATGAAATAATGAATTCTCTGAATCCATACCATCCCACACTTTTCATTTCTATCCCAAGTCCTCTGTACAATTTTTGTACAAGACTATACCTTTTCTTTTTTCACTTATGAAAAGTGAACAGTTAGCAATAGTATCCTTTCATGTTTATGAAAAGAAACAAAGTATTTCTAGTGAAACAGAAATATCTAGTTAATATCCCCAATATTAACTGAAGTGAAATACATAATCAGTTAATAAAAATTTAAAACCATAATTTAAAGGTGTATAAAATTAGCTTTCTAATGTACTTTGGAAACTTTGAAGCTATATTTGGTATTAATTCATATTTTATCTCCTTTTTAACAGAGAACTTACCACAAGTATACTGCAACTATATGAATATTAAATGGGAACATTCGTTTTCTGATTAAAAAGTCCTAAACCTGAAAATGGCTGTTTCTTTGGGTAGCAAAAATTATAGTCAAAAGCTGACACTTACCTTTTAACTGTGGCACTAATAATGCAACAGATGATACCAACAAATAACTTGCCAGGAGCATCAAAGGGTCTCACTTGCAAATTAATGAGTATATAGAGTCTACACAGTGGGCTTACATGTCTGCTAAGGTTAAGCATTTATTTATTCTAGGTTATACTACTCATTTAAATGTGTTCTTCCAAGTCCAAGATTGGGACAACTTTTGTGTGATATTGCAAACTTATCTGTGATGAAGAGAGATCATGAAAACTCCCTTATAAATATTGAACAAGTACTAATTAAGTCTTCCTAAAAGACTTCATTATGCAAAACTGAAAAGCAAAGACATTGATCTCTCATCATCAACTAATGTTTATTTAAAGTTCCTGCAGGGGCGTATAGCATATTATGTCTCCTACAAGGATGGCCTTTAAAGACTATTAGTCAAAAGTGAAAAATGCTGCTGTTACTTTATGAAATATACAGGAAATCTGACCATATTTTCCATTGAATTCTACGTATATACACATAGTAAAGTAAGGTGCTTCTTTGAATCAGTTGGGAGTGTTTACTTTTAACCTTTACTACTGGACAATAGCTATTCTCTTTTCAAGTATTGACAAAACTGTGTAATAGTGTCTGAAAAAATATGATTGCTGAATAGTTCTTATTGTTGTATGACATAAGGGATCAATTCATTTAAAGAACTTAGATTTATTCTAGAAGAAATGTGTAATAATACTAGTAAAGTTAATAGTCAAATCTTCAGTCAATGTAAAGGATAATATAAAGGTGCACTTAGAACTTTCATAACAAATCTGAGGCCGGGCATGGTGGCGCATGCCTATAAGTGGCAGCCTAGGAAGCGTGGCTAGGGCCAGGGATCGCAGGGCACTTAATGAGACCTATTTCCATTAGGGCATGTGGCGCTCGCCTGTAATCCCAGGTACCTGGGAAGCTGAGGCAGGGGATTGCTTGAGTCTGTGGTACCCTGGGCAATGTGAGCCTGCAGTTCCACAGGCAGAAATAGTGAGACCTAGTCTCAAAAAACAAAAAACAAAAGACAAAAAAACCCTCAGAAATCTGATAAACTTAAATGCTTTGACATTTAAAAAGTTATAAGCTTTATTAAGCCCTAATGCTATTGTGGTCTTATTTTTGGATGCAAAAGGGAAAGGCAATCTTTGCTGAACTTAAGGTATAGGATTATTTATTGCTCCTATATAGGGAAGCATTCTGAAATAAAGTCATTCATAAAAATGGAACTGGCTTAGCACCCCTGTAGAATGACTGAAACTTAGCCACAGCTCAGTAGAATGCATAAAAATTTTGGCTGCTCCTGGAAATTTTTTTTGTCTTACACTAATGGAGAGTGAGGTAGTGTGCATAGCACTGTTTAAACTATACCGCAACAAGCTGGCCGGGGTGGCTTGCAACTTTAATCCCAAGCCTAGGCTGGGAGGCTGAGACTGGGAATCGCTTGAGTCTGTGGGTTTGCGACCCCACTCGAACAACATAGTGAGACCTAATCTCAAAAAATAGGGGGGTGTGGTGGTGCATGCCTGTAATCCCAGCTACCTGGGAGGCTGAGGCTGGGAATCACTTGAATCCGGGGTACCCCAAGCAACATAGCGAGTCCTAGCCTGAAAAACAAACAAACAAACAAATAAATAAACTACACTGCAACAGTGGCTAAACAATGATGTCTGGCCAGTATATTTCACCTGGAATTCAATGCAATCCATTTATTCACCGCCAAGTACTACCAATTGCTTGCCATCTTTGGCCAATGATAAGGAGCAGTATTGAAATGAACAAAACCAAGACCTTCAAAGATCCAAAAGCAAACGAAAGCAAAGACA
>PVHY01004854.1:37205-89322 GCA_004024945.1 Uropsilus gracilis | reverse complement strand
ATCCCTAGCCCCGGCCGCTTCATAGGCTGAAGCTTACAAGCACGAGCCACCATGCCCGGACTTTCCAGTCCTTTTTTTGGGATTCACAATTTATTTTCTGTTAGGTTTTTTTTTTTTTGAGATTAGGTCTCACTATTTTTGCCTGTGGAACCTCAGGCTCTCATTGCCTGGGATAGCATAGACTCAAGCAATCCCCAGCCTCAGCGTCCCAGGTAGCTGGGATTACAGGCGCGCACCACCATGCCCAGCTATTTTTTTGGAACTAGGGCTTGCTACAGGCCCCAGGTGGGACTTGAACCGCGATCCCTAGCCCCAGCCGCTTCATAGGCTGAAGCTTACAGGTATGAGCCACCATGCTGGGGTCTGTTAGTTTTTTAATTGATGTTATTTCACTTGATGACTCATTTATCAATGCCTCCTAGAGCCAGAAACCTGTATCAATGCCTCCTAGAGCCAGAAGTCTGCTATATTTTTCTACTTTTGTAAAATATTTGTAAAATTCCTACGGGTGAAATTGCCAAGTCAGAAAATAGGAATGCTTTCACACCTATGATTTTTATTGAAGTAATTTTTTAAAAAATATTTTATTTTGTAATTATTGTACAATATTGTTCATGTTTGCGTGGTTGTATGTACCCCTTATTCCCTACCCCACCCTCCTTTCCCGCTTCCCTCTCTGGTCACTCAACTCCTCTCACTACAAGCTGTTGGTCTATGTTTGCCCCGCTGGTCTTTTCTTTTTCTAGACCTATGCCCTTTTTTCCTGGGTGCAGACTTGCACTCCTGAAGAAGCAGCAAATGAGGCTGCTGGACTCTCCAGGAGTAGCTGAAGGAGATAGTCAGGCCGAGAACGCTGGGAACTTGTAGGGCAGATATGTGATACGTTTCCGCAGGATCCTTTCTGGTGTCTATCACGTGTTGTTGGTTCTGTGCCATATAGTTCTGATATCTGGGTTTGAAAATGCAACTCCCAGCAATGGCGGTGAGGCATTTGCCGCTGGGGACAGTCTTGCCCAGGTAGTTGGTCAAGTTCCTCTTCTCTCTCGTTAGCAGTTCTGCCATAGGGCCACAGCCACTCATGGTGGCTTTCTTCCCCATTAATTGGTAAAGGTCTCTTTCACATTGCGTATTACTGTGGACCCGGGGTTTGATTCCCCCGTGCCAGAGATGATATGGGTAGAAATCTGTGACAGGTCCCCTCAATCACTGGTTTCTCCTTCCTTTCTCAGTGGTTCCCAGCACAGTGCTTGTGCCATCCAGGTGATGAGTGCATCCAAGGCTGTTACTATATTGAAGTAAATTTTTAAATTTTACTGTGTACAAATGATTTTTATTTATCCTCATGCTTGATTGGTAATTTACAGAGTGTAAAATTCCATATACAAAATCTCTTTTGCTTAGGATAATGAAAACATTTTCTCCATTGTCTTTTTTAATGACTTCATTGAGATATAACTCATATACCATCGAAAATACTCACATGAAGGGCACACTTCAGTAGTTGTAGTCACAAAGTTGTGTGAACATCCTCACCATCCACTGTGTCATGTTCTATCACCCCTGGAGAGCACCCAGGCAGCAGTTCACTGCTTTCAGCTCACCCCCACCGTAGGCACGGAGTCATCTTTCTGTGTTCATTCTCTTTTAATGTTGGTCATGAAAAGTCAGATGTTAATTCTAGTTATTTTATAGGAACATTTCAGGTTTCTTTTAAATACTCATTTTCAGGTATTTAGTCATAAGTAATTCAGGTTACTTTTTCGCCTTAGCCTTCCTACATCCTTTCAGTGAGAATATGGAAAAATACTTTAAATATTTCATTTCTTTTTTTTTCTTGAGACTAGGTCTCGCTATTTTGTCCTTGGAACTCCGTGGAACCGCAGGCTCTTGTTGCCCGCGGTACCACAGACTCAAGCAATTCCCAGCCTCAGCTTCCCAGGTAGCTGGGAGTACAGGTGCGTGCCACCACACCCAGCTATTTTTTGGGTCTAGGTCTCGCTACGGGCCCCAGGCGGGACTCAAACCGCGATCCCTAGCCCCGGCCGCTTCATAGGCTGAAGCTTACAGGCATGAGCCACCATGCCTGGCCTTCATTTCTTGTTAAATGAATTTTTAGCCTTCCAAATGTATATTTTATTTTATTATTTATTTATTATATAAATAATATATATTTCACATTGTTGTAATCCCCGGGGTTCTTGATATCTCTTTAATTGTATTTATCCACCATAAACTATCTTGGTAATTTTGAGAATTTTTTTTCTATAAGATAAAAATCAAATTGTGTTAGCAGTTGTTCAATAAAAAGTATTTATTGAAGTGGTTTTTTTTTTTTTTTCAATTTTTCTCTAGGTATGTGTTCTCCCAAACTTAATCTCTCGCCCTCCAATCTTTTAATTTCTTTTTCCCTTCAGGTTAATATTTGTTCTCCCCAACAGTGCTTTTTCTCTGAAAGTGTCATTTATCTGATATTAAAATACCAATAACCATTGTTCTACCACTATTTGCATGTCATGTCTTTTCTCATTCTTTTGTTTTGAGACTGTGTATCTCCTATAGAAGAATTACAGATATTTTGTTAGCTTGTTTTAACATATTTGGCTATGTTTTAGCCACAGAATTTAGGTTGTTTACATTTTTGTAGCTGATTTATTTCTACTACCTTGTGTGTTCTCTAATTACACTGCTTTTTCTTGCTTTTCTGACTTTTTTGGAATTGATCATGTTTTGTTATTTTTCCTTTACCTTTATATAGTAGACATCCTAGAC
The DNA here is from genome assembly GCA_004024945.1 of Uropsilus gracilis. Taxonomy (NCBI): domain Eukaryota; kingdom Metazoa; phylum Chordata; class Mammalia; order Eulipotyphla; family Talpidae; genus Uropsilus; species Uropsilus gracilis. The sequence continues at coordinate 86,553 of PVHY01004854.1, read as the reverse complement.
TGCAGAGTGAGTTTCAGAAATACAGAACGTGTTTTACAGAACAATATTCTTTTACCAAGGCTCAATTAATTTAGAAGTCATCAATAAGATTTGCATACATTTTTTAAAAAATCATCATTTATTTATTTGTAAAATCTTAGAATGTTAGACATGAATCTTTTAACTTACTAAAGCTTGTCTAGAAGAAACCTGCAGCAAAATATCACTCACTAGTCAGGGTTAAAGCAAGCGTACCCATCATCGCTGCTGTGATAACAGAAAGTTATTGTTGGTGGTATGATGACAGGACATAGAATGTATTTTAAGGAACAAGTTAATCTATAGACAGAAACCCAGGAGAATTTGGGATAATAATTACTAATTGTAAGGAGTAATATTAAGAGTTTAGCAAGATTGCAAAAATACTAACGTAATACATCAGTCAAAACCATTTGCAAAAAGATGCCTAGTTAAAATACTTGCCCTTCATAATAGTAACAAAATAATGTATAAGTACATTAGAAAAAGACTAAAACGATAAACTGGGAAGACTCTGGAGGACTCTGGAGCACTCTCTTTGGGGCAGCCTGTCAAGAAGCTGACTCAGCAGGCCCGAGTTCTCTCAGAAGGTCTGATGGTGGCCACAGAGCTCCGGATGCTTCCTCTTTCAATAGGCCATCTCACCAGCCTCCGAGTTCCAGTTGTTATTGACACATAGGAGCCCTTTCCATGGTAGACTAACTCTAGTCATGCCCAGGCTAAGAGCACATCTCTATGAAGATATTGGGAAATTGTGCTTAATTATTTTTCTACACTAAACCTTATTTCACATTTTTGCCATAAATGTGTGTATGTTTTCATTTTCCCATTTACTTGGCAGAGACTTACATAAATGCTGTTTTATGTGGAGTCAGTAGAATACTGTTCTCAGCTTTCCCCAGGTTCAGTGCAACACAATAAACAAATTTCGAGGAGAGCAACCTCTTGGTTGCTAATGTTAGAGAAAATGTCTGTACGACTCTGCTTTTGATTTGGAGGTACATGTCAGGGATGAGAAAAAGAGTTAAGGATGACATTACCATTTTTGTTTGAGCAAATTAAGGAATGGTGTTTGTCATTTTTGACTGTAGGGTTTTTTGGTTTGTTTTGAGGTTGGAGAGTAATAGATCAGAAGTAATTTTTGAACATATTAACTTTAATATGACTGTTAATTATCTTAGTAGAGATGTTTAGTGGGGAGTTGAACAAAGTGTCTGAGAGGATAGAGGTAGATTTTTAAATGTGGGCTATACTAGTATGTATGGAAAATGTCAAGACTGGATGGTCTTGTCACTGTAAATATAACTAGAGGAAAGGAAGATACTTAATACTCCTAGGAGATAAGATAAATTAGCAAAGGATCATACAGGATATTATCGTTGTATCTGGCTGTAGAAAAAAATTTGAAAAATCTGTCACTTCTCCTCAAACTGTAATATGACTCATTCTGTTAAAGTTCAGGTGGGGTTTGAGTTCCTGCAACTCTAACAAACTTAGATTATGCTGCTGCTGCTTGCCAGACTTTAAGCAGCAAGACTTTGACAAAAGAGACAAAAGTGAAAAACAAGGATGAACTGCAACATTTGTAGAGTAAGGATGAATGTCCAGAAGATCCAGAATAAAGGGTTGCTTTAATCTGTAAGTCAATAAAAAAGACAAATGAGTACAAGGGAGAAAGAATATGGGTAAGGAATTACAAAACAAACAAACAAACAAAAAAATACTGATATGACAATAAACGTGAAAAAAATGCTCTGTTATCTAGTAAATAAACATTAAAATAAGATCACTTTTCCCTGTTCAGATTGATGAAAGTTTGTAAATTTGATGTTACCAGTGTTGGTGGGCTAGTGGGGAAAAGGTAGTGTCATGACCTGCAAATAAAATAGGTCTGGTACAGCTTTCTTTTGGAAGACCATTTGGCATATTTTATGAAATTTTTGATGTGTTTATCCTTCAATCCAGGAATGTTGTACCTGGATAGTTAAAAAATGCTTGCACCTTTGGTTAAAAGAATAGTTCAGAACAACTCATTGAAACATTGTTTGAAGTTGTAGAAAATGGAAAAACCTAAATGTCTGCTAATAAGGACGTTATTTAAAAAGTCAAGCATCCTGACACCCCATTGCTTATTTCCCAATATGCATTTAATTATCTCACATTTTGTCATAATTTTAAGCAGTGTATAAGGCCATAATTTCTAGTATGTGTTACGTTAGTTACATTTTTTAATCAAACCTTAATTTTGTAGGTTTAGATCAATTTATAGACAAACTACTATATAGTGTAATTTGTAGAGCTGGTTCTCAAACTTCTCCGATGCTTTGGACTCATTTTTGTCAAGGAAAAAAATAGCTCACTTAAATTCATGTTAATATGTGCCTATATAATAACCACTGGACTTCTGAATTCTTGGCTGATTAAGTGGATAAGACTTGGAGCCTTGTCAAAAATTTGTTTCACTGATAAAATAAGGTCTTTATTTTTCCTCCCTTTCTCTCAAGGCATTTTTCCTCTTCTTGTTTATTTGTTAGATACTTTAGAGTATATACAGATCAGAACAGTGTACCTAGAAAGATTTGAAATGGAAAAGAATGTTTTTCCATGAAGAATTCCAAAATGCTAAATTTTAAAAGGAGAGAAATAAAGAACCAGTTTTCAAGTAGATCAGTTAAGAAATGTATAAATAGCCAGTGAGGATCCTTCTAAAATCCAGCAGTAACTCAGGTTACTGTTGATGTTTGAAGACTGTTGAAATAAGCATTATGATGAAATAAATTTAAAAGGAGTAAAGTATGTATGTGTTACATATATATTCAAGAATTGAGATTCATTATTCAGTAAAACAAATGTTGAAATATTTTTGTAATATATGTATGTTTATTTTATGTATGTATATTTATTTTTTTACTTGAATAAAATGATGTGGAAAGATGCATACCAACCTGTAAATAGCACTAACCTAATTGCCAGGGGTCCAAGAAAAGTGGGGAATGTGAAAACCGGTTTCATCACTTATTCTGAATACTCCATTATTATTTGAATCTTTCATAGTTTGAGAAAATGTTTGAAAAAAATTGAAAGGTGTTTAATAATAAGAGGGAGAAAACACTGTTAAGTGACCTCTAAGGTTTCCAATCTCTTAAGTTTCAAGGAACATTGGGAGTTACTGCAATATTGGATGTTAATATTAATATAAAATAGAAATACTAAAGTATTTTTAAATAATTATTTAAATTCCTGTAAAATTTTTTTAGGTGTGGAATATCAAGCAAATGATTAAGTTGACACAGGAACATATCGAGGCCCTGTTGGACAAATTTGGTGGGGAGCACAATCCACCATCTATATATCTGGAGGTAAGCTTTTGAGGGTCTTATCTCTAATTTTGCTAAGAAAACAATGAATTCATGGAAGTAATTTGTATTGATAATGTTATGGGGGGACTAGAAATAGATATGGAAAGTGGGAATTACTTTGTCTTTATTACGCTGGTTCATTTTATTTCACTTGTTACATAAGTAGTATTTCATAATTTGTATAATGTTAAAACTAAGGGACATAAAAACTTCAAAAAATACTATGGTTAAAAAAATAACTTTTTAATTTTATTTCTAAATTCTTATAAATTCTTACGTAAGTAAATAAAGTAAATGGTTACTGGCATGCCTTCCCTCCTCCACCCCCAGCCCCTTGTGTTCACTCAGTCTCCAGGCTCATTGTTCTTTTTTGGTTTATGTTGGGTTCATTGGTCCTTTGGTCTCTTTTTCCCTGGCTGTGTCCATTTGTCGGATGAGGGACTGTGTTCCAGGCCCACGGCACATTGTGCTTGATGGTTTACAGTCCTTAGCTTTGTATTGGGCAGCCAGTCTATGTTCATTTGGGGTCAGTCGGTGTTTTCTGGTTGCTGGCTCCAGTACGATCTCCTTGCCATTCCGCTGTCTCTGCGCCTCATTTCTCTGACCACTGGCCTTGGGGATCCTTTCCCCCAGCCATTGTCAGTGAGGAGCTTTCTCGATGAGGGCAGGCGTCCACTGATGGACCTTGCAGGTCATCGCTTCTCCGTCTGTTTGCAGATTTGCTGTGAAGCCAATGCCCTGACTCTGCAGGCCTCCTCTCCCAAGGCTTGGGGGGAGCCATGTTTCCTTGGGTGGCAAGTTCCACTTGGGGTTTTGACTCATCAGCTTCCGGTGAAGCCATAGATAAAACTCTGATAGGTCTTTACCACAGTTGTTTCTCCATTCCAGCGTCTACTATCTTTCTGGATGATCCTTGTCCTGTGTCCCACACATGTGCATGCGCAGGCTCTTTCTGGCCCCTCATCTGTTCTATGTTGCTGTGTGCATGTTTATGCTATTAGTCCTCCTGTGAGCTAAGTGGAGTGAGGGTAAAGCAGCAAGGGTGTCATCCTACCCCCCCATTCCTGGATCAAGGATGGATCCAGTCTTGCCCGCACGCCAGTCGGGTCTGGAGGTCCCAACTGGCCCCTGAATCCCCCTTACCCGCCAGGTTGACGGCAGGAGGGGCCCAGTGGGTACTGAGTGGGGTGCAGCTACTGGCCTAGGTTTGCCAGCAGCTGCGGGCGCCTGCCGATCAGGGCAGACGCAGATCATGCCAAAAAATAACTTTAATAAAGAATAAACATTCTGTTGTGAACCTCAACAAATTTGTTGCCCTACTAAAAAAAATTGTTTTTTTTTAATCCCCCAGAACAAATCTTGGTCTTAAGAGTCTGAAAGTTTATTTTCGTATTCTTAGTTCGTTTGTTTGTTTTGTTTCCTTATGTGCCACATGAGTCAAGTTATGTGGTTCACAAAATTTTCAATATTGATTAAGTCCAGGTTATCTATTTTTTTCTTTGCTATGCTTTTGGTGGGTCATCTCTAAGAAACCTTTGCCTAATCCAGAGTCATAATGATTCATTTCAGTGTTTTCTGCTAAGAGTTTTATTTATTTATTTTTTTGAAACTAGGTCTCACTATTTTTGCCCACGGAACCGCAGGCTCACGTTGCCCAGGGTACCACGGACTCAAGCAATCCCCAGCCTCAGCTTCCCAGGTAGCTGGGATTACAGGCGCACACCACCATGCCCAGCTATTTTTTGGGACTAGGTCTCGCTGTGTTGCCCCGCGCGGGACTTGAACTGCGATCCCCAGCCCCTGCTGCTTTGTAGGCTGAAGCTTACAGGCATGCGCCACCATGCCTGGCCATTTTCTGCTAAGAGTTTTAGATGTTGCTTTTAGTTATATGGTATATTTTAAGTTATTTACTTACTGTGCTTTTAGGTAGTTGTTCATATTCCCTCTTAATGCTTTTAAGTGTCGCGGTAGTACTGGCATTGTTTGTTGAAAAGCATATGCTTTCCCCTTTGGTCTGTCTTGCCATCATTGTCAAGCATCAGTTGATTGCACATATGAAACTTTAATTCTGCATTCTAACTTCTACTATGTTGGTCCATATATGTACCCTTATCCAGGACCGCATGTTTTAGTTGCTGTAACTTTATAGCAGCTTTTGTAATCAGAAAATGTGACTCCTCTAACTTTGCTCTTTTACTTGATTGTATTGGTTATTCCAAGACCTTTGTGCTTCTATATTGAGTTTAAGGTCACCATGTCCATCTCTGTGAATAAAGTCAACTGCACTTTTGATAAGGATTACACTCACTGTAGATCAGTTTGGGAGTATTGTCATCTTAACATTAAATGTTCTTTAATTTTTTTTTTTTTTTTAGCTAAAAGATAATAGCATGAAATGTGCTTGCAACTGCCTAGATTAGTAGCATCCTGTCAGAAACTCAGCTAAGAAATACAGTGATAATCACAGTAAGAATTGTTAGCACTACTTCAGTATTACCACATAGCAAAAAATCCAATAAGTAAATATTTTTAGTAGTAATAACAACTTCTACCTCTGTTATTTTATTCAGTTCTCACAAAATTATTTCACAAATAAGGAAAAAGTGTCTATATAAAGAAAAGTGTTGTAATATTCTAAAGAAGATAGAGGGGAAAATACCTCTTGGATTTTATCAAGAAGAGCTTTGAATTAGACTTTGATAAATGAGTAGGGCTTTGATGAGAAGGAATGGGTTTTGAAAAAGTTGCCTTCTAAAGAAGTGTCTGGTATCTGTAACATCTTTAAAAAAGCAGAGGAATTTTGTTGGTGGTGGGTAAGGCTTGCTTTTATGTGGGAGGACTTGCTTACATTTGTAGAGCAAGAAAACAGAAAAGGAAAAGTTGAAAGAAAAAAGAGGCAAATGATAAATTAAGATCCCTGTAGAAGAGACCCTAAACTCCAGTGCTAGTATTAAATTGAGAGCAGAAAGATGAGGATTGCTTTCCTGAAGAAAGACTCTGCAGAGGGAATTTGAAGGTAATGCTATTTTCTGAGTCAAAGGTTCGTGGGATGAAGGTAGCAGCCAGAGGAGCTTAGGGCTAAATGCCATGAGTTGATAATGAAACTAAGTGGCCTAGTTTTATTATTTAATGCAGTGATATGTAGGTTGCCTGAGAGAAAGAATGGGATAATTGATTGGTAGATTTTACCAAAAATTGTTATATGACAAGTAAGTTGGTAAACAAGTAAGAATTAGGCAAAGAGTCTAGGATGTTACCAGTAGGGTTGCTGAAATGATAAGCCACAAAAATGGAAGACAACAAACACCCAAATTAATGTGATTAAATGGAAATTTAAGAAGGTGGGTGTGTTCCAGTTTGATGCCTGGTATGATTTGCAAGACTTTTGTGAAGAATTGTGGTATATCACTGGCCTGCTATAAAGCAGAGCCTTTAGAGATAAAATCTGTAGTGTTCTTTAAGGCAGTACTGTTACGGAGAGTAGTCAACTTTCACACTGAGGATAATGGGTGAAATGAGCCACAGCAAGTGTAAAATAAGGTAAGCAAGGCATTGGTAGATTGCAGTTGTGAAGATTGTAAGGAGGAATAAGCAAATATTTCATACTTAAGAAAAGGGAGAACTATTGATTAGTGAAATAAAATAATCGTAATCCACAATGGAAGGGTGGTATATTTTTAAAATTCATGACTAATGTTTTGTTAAAGACACAACATTCAGAAAATTAATTATGTGCATTTACTACTTTTTCTAAAATCTATGTGTACTAAGTGTACTTACTCCCAGATGACAGTAAATAAAAATACTTGCTCTATGCAAGGAGAAACTTGTGTTTCCCAGATGCATGTATACAGACAGACACACGTTGCTTAGTGGTCCTTGTACCCACAATGGACTATATATATGCTACTGTTGTCAATGGCCTATACTTTATAGGCTAGGTGTGCAGTAGACCATACCATCTAGGTTTCTGTAATTACAATCTGTGATGTTTACACAGTGATGAACACCTTTCTCAGTTCGTATCTGTTGCTAAGTGATACATGACATAGAATCTTCAAAGATGGAGGAAGTTGATCAGTCTTAATTTTTTTAGTCTGAGCCCCACACTGTATATACTATATATACATATATTGTGTATATATATATATATATACATGGGTGTCAGATTTAATTTGTATATACATATATTGTATATGTATATACATGGATGTCAGATTTAATTTATACATGCTATATATGTATATACTTTTATTGTATGCTCAATATATTTATTTATTGAGTGAATACTCAATTAGTGAATGACATTGAAAGAACTGCCCTGAAGTAATTCATTTGGATCTTAAATAGAAGTACAACTCAGAAAATTTTGAACTTATATGATTATTATGCCCTGAAGCACTATAAAAGAAACAGTTCAGGGTCAGGATAGGCCAGGTAATAGGCTGTAAAAGAGAAAACATTTGATGTAGTTTTTTTTCTTCAGTGACTCATTTTAGTAATTTTCCCTTTTTTCCTTCAGAATTGCGTGGTAAAATCTAGCATAACAGCTGCTTGAAGAATGAATTTCTTAATTCCCCAGTACCTTTGATAGTTTCCCAAGCATGTAAAAATGAAGTTCAGACTTAGTATTAGCATGCTTTATGCACTCTGCCACTTGGTCCTTTACTTTCCCAGGCTTATTTCTCTGTATTCCTATTCTTTATTTAAATTCCATAAATACCTAATAAAGTCTGGTGATTTCCCAAATATTACATGTCATTCAGCTATACCAGTCTAAAGTTTTTCCTGTCTTTAACTTTCATACCTCACTTTGTTACAGAATTTCTCCTGGTACTATTTTATCTCCACTGTCTGTTCATCTAAATGCTAATCTTTTAAGATTTCCCATCTTCCCATTCTCACCTGTATCATAAATATTCATTGTTTATTTCTCATGCACAAATAGTTTAAAAATAAAAATATAGTGCTGTGCTTTTCTATAGCCCAATAATAAACTCCCTGAGAGATAGGAAATGCCAGGTTAAAATCTCCTTTATAAACTTTCATAGGTGTTGCTAGTATCACATCTATTTGGGGTGGTAAAGAAAAATGGTAAATTGAAGGGTGAACCACTGTTGTATTCTAATTCAGTTCATCTCTCTGCTTCCAGTATCATTCTCTTTTCAATATTCTTATTTTTTAGTCTGTCTTTTGTGGTATAACCTTAGTTAAATGAAATGCTAGCTTCATACGCTAAAGGGCAATTTCTTGACTGCAGGGTGTAAGTCTCCTTTTCAAATAAAGTTCTACTATCTGAGCAGTGTTTGATAGGGGAGGGAGTCATCAGAGATCCACAGTGAGAATAAAGTAGTCAGAAAGAAGGTGACAAGTATAGTGTTTTAAGCCCTGTTGAGAGTGATGTCTGCTAAGTGTGTTCATAAGTATTGATTTTTCATTAATCTGATCTTTTGTCCTTTTAAACCCTTCTTTCTGTTTTTTGAGAGAGGAGAGAGAGAGAACTCTGCCTATAACTTTTGTGGAAAAAAATTTTAATGGAGCTACCCTATTCCCTACTTATTCTGACTTAATATAGTGTTTAGTCTTATTTGAGATATATGGTTTGAAAGTCACAGTTTGACCAGAAAATTGCAAATGCTATGTTTTTAAAGTTAATATTCATGGATATTCTAGATATATGTATGTGATATATATATATAATATATAATGTCTAGAATATTCATGAATATGTATGTCATTTTGTCAGTGTATTGTAGTACCTCTGGATTTATTTTCTGACTTGTAAATCAAAACCCTGTTAAGTAGAATATAATGAGATTATAGTCAAAGTCTTAAATTTCATATTTCCTTTTCTTACTGTCAGGAAAAAGTCCAGATTCAATGTAAGTCTACTTTATTTTGTAGGCCTATGAAGAATACACCAGCAAGCTAGATGCCCTTCAGCAAAGAGAACAGCAGTTACTGGAATCCCTGGGGAATGGAACTGATTTTTCTGTTTCTAGCTCTGCATCAACGGACACCGTTACATCTTCTTCCTCTTCTAGCCTTTCAGTGCTCCCTTCATCTCTTTCAGTTTTTCAAAATCCCACAGATGTGTCGCGGGGCAACCCCAAGTCACCACAAAAACCTATTGTTAGAGTCTTCCTACCCAACAAACAGAGGACTGTGGTGAGTAACTTTTAATATCGGTGCCTTTTCTTTATATTTTCTCAGAAAGACCAGTGATTGAAAATGGAATATATTATCACTTCAGACTCAGTAGTCATGCAAATGGAAGTACGTATTTCAAACAAGAATAAAAAAGACATAGCAATTTGGTGCCAACGTCTGCATTCCTTGATGGGGACAAATTGTATTATCTTTTCTGTTAAATTTGACATTTCAGCCATCTGAAGGACATGCAAGTATTAAGTATTCAGCTTGTTTAGTCAGTGAGGATGGTTAATGAGGTTAGTGAGGTAAATGAGGTTGATTCTTCACCCTTGAGAAATTCCTATTGAGATTTACTAGATGTTACATTTTTAATGTGCTTGATGTTTTTTCTTTAATCTACATGACTTTTGATTGTTGACCATTGTCACTATTGTATTCTGTTAGTAATATAAAAGCAGGGAACTCTAGAATTTGGATGATCTATAATCCTTAAGTGCAACAAATGCTTTCAGAGAACTTAATAATGCACCTGTGTGCATCACTACTTATAATTGCATGGTTGGTTTTGAAATTAATTTTTTTAAAGTGTTTCATTTCCAAATACAACTTATTAAAGTTTTTTAAAATTTTTTTCCTCAGATAGCATTAGTAGTAATGCTGGCTCTTCATGGGAAAAGTTAGCTGACCTGTGCTGTAGTGACCTCCAGTGGAGTCAGTTTGTCACTCTGTGCAACAAAGGCATGTGAGTGTCAACATGTGGGAATACTTACAAGACTAAACCTTTACCCAGTGTCACAAGGGTAGTTGGAAGTGAGATCCTCACGTATAGTTGAGCCTTTGAAGAGTTTTATCTTTGGCAGAAAAGTAAGCTAGAATAAAACTTAATTTGCCCCAGTGTTCATAAATAGTAGTGGAACTTGTCTTTGTCCGGGCTTAAAGGAATTCATTCCCTCGTAGATTCCTCATTGTGGACCTGTTTTCATCATACTAATTCTACTACATTGTCCAGGAACACTCAACCCAAGAAATTAGTGATCATGCACTCGGCAGAAGTGCTTTATAAAAATAAAAATATTTATTTTTTAAAAACTCAGTGAATAGGGTAATCAATGAAGGAAGAATTAGTGAACTCTAGAAAACAAGGAAAGAGAGTTATAAGAGAGGTTAAGAGGTATGAAGACTGGAATGAGTAGTTTATTATATGCCTCAAAAGAGCTCAGAAAATAAAACTGGAAATAAAGAAGTAGAGCAGAATTCAAAGAATGACTTCTATACTTATGAATCCAAAATTTGGGAAGCAGTCCTTAAATTGTATAAATAAATTGAGCCCATAAAATAGTTTTAAAAATTGTTTAAAAAGTACATTAAATTATCAAAAAATTTCTTCATATAACAGCCTTAGAATAGGAAACTATAGAATAATAAACTCAGAGTTCTGAGAAGTGTCTATAAGTTATTCTGCTAAATTTAGTTTAATAGATTGAGTGAAGCTATAATAAAGTTCTTTCTAGATGAGGAGTTTACCTTCCCCAGGTTCTGCTTGAAGGAACTACCCAAAGTTAATTTAGGAAGAAATTTAAACACAGAGGAAGGAACGAAACGCTAGAATTAAAACTACAGTGTTTATATAGAAGATAGCCTACTGGAATTTGGCAGTAATTTCTTAAATATAACCCCAGAAGCACAATGCATAATGAACGTATTGATAAATTGCATTTCATCAAAATTAATAATTTGTGCTCTTTAAAAGAAAGTATAAAGAGAATAAACAGGGCCGGGCACAGTGGCTCGTGCTTGTAAGCTTCAGCCTATGAAGCGGCCCGAGCTAAGGATCGCGGTTTGAGTCCAGCCTGGGGCCCGTAGCAAGACCTAGTTCCAAAAAAAATAGCTGGGCGTGGTGGCTCGCGCCTGTCATCCCAGCTACCTGGGAAGCTGAGGCTGGGGATTGCTTGAGTCTGTGGTACCCTGGGCAACGAGAGCCTGCGGTTCCACGGGCAAAAATAGCAAGACCCAGTTTCCAAAAAAAAAAAAAGAGAGAGAAAAAACATAAAACATATAGCTGATCAAGGACTATTTTCCAGAATATGTAAAGAGCTCAAAGAACTCAGTAAGAGGAGAGGTAACTTGGTTGAAAAGTGGACAAAAGACTTGAACAGATAGTTCACCCAAGAAGATACATGGTTGAAAATAAACCCATGGGAAGATGCTCAACATTGTTATTTGGGAAATGCAAATAAAAAAACACAATATAGCACTGCACATTTATTAGAATGATGGAGAGGAAACATACCAACCTCTGGCAAGAATGTAGTAATTGGAATCTTCTATATATTGCTTGTGGAAATGTGTAATGGTCCAGCCAGTTTAGAAAACAACTTGGCAGTTTCATTTAACCCTTATCAAAGTCCCAGTGACTTGTTTTTACAGAAAAAGAAGATCCATCCTAAAATTCACATGGAACCTGAAGAAATCTTGAATAGCCACACAATTTTGGAGAAAAAAAACGAACAGAGTTCGTTCTCACACTTCATAATTTCCAAACTTACTGTAAAACTACAGAAATCAAATTGTTATGTTCCTGGCAGGAGGATAAAACAAAGGAAAAATAGAGTGCCCAGAGATAAATGCTAATACATAGGTCAAAGAATCTTTAGCAAGGAGATCATGATCGTTCACTGCAGGGATGGACAGTCTCTTCCATGAATAGTGCTGAGAAAACTGGATGTGTGCATGTGAAAGAATGAAGTTGGACCCTGACCTCATGTATACAGAGTTTTCTCAAAATGGATTAAAGATGGAAATGTAATTGCTAAGCCTATAAAACTCTCAGCAAAAGCACAGAAGAAATATTCATGAGATTGGATTTGACAATAATTTCCTGCATGTGACACCAGAAGCATAGCTAACCTGCATAAACATTGAGAAATTGAACCTCAAATCAAGATTACATAGTTACGTGAAGCAAGGGACACAGCAGAGTGAGAAGACAATCTACAGAATGGGAGAAAATATTGGCAAATCATGCTTGATTCCAGATGCCTATCCAAAATATATTTTTTTAAAGCACCTGTAATTCAGCATTAGAAAACTGTAAATACCAATTGAGAAATAAACAAAACCATTTGAGTAGATAATCTCTAAAGAAGCTATACAAATCCCTAACAAAAACATCAAAAGATGTTCAAGAACACTAATCATCAGGAACATGCAAATGAAAGGATACACTGAATACCACCTCAGACACAATAGGATAGCGCTAGACTATGAGAAAAAGAAAAATTAGCATGTGCTGATGGTAGGATGTGGAGAAATTAAGAATCTCTGTACATTGTTGGTGGGAATGTGAAATGGTATGATGGCTATGGAATACAGTGTGATGGTTCCCAAAAAAAGTAAAAATAGAATTACCATATGATCCAGCAATTCTACTTCGTTTGATATATACTCAAACGAAGTAGAGTTTCAAAGAGATAATTTATATTCCCATATTCATAGCAGCAGCATTCACAACCAAAATGTGGAATCACATTTTGTTAAATCACAAAATGTTAAAAGGATAAACAAATTGTATATACATACAGTGGAATATTCTTTAGCCCTAAAAGACTGACATTCTGATAAATTCTGCCGCATTAATAAACCTTGAAGATGTTATGCAAAATGTAATAAACCAAACACAAAAAGACAAATACTATATAATTTCCCTTATATGAGTAGTCACATTCATAAAGACAAAATAGTGATTGCCAGGGCCTAGAGGAAGAAGAGATGCCAATTGTTTTAATGAATGCAAGGCTTTAGTTTTGCAAGATTGAGGACGTTCTGATGATTGGTTGCATAGCAGTGGGAAAATTCTTAACACAACTAACTATACTTCGAAATGGTTCAGATGTTAAATTTTACATTGTACATAGTTATATAAAATGCAAAAAATTGCAATCTTATATGAAGTTAAACATGCACTTAGCACATGATCTAGCCTTTCCATGACATGACATGTCATGACATGGTGTTCATGACAGAGAAAAGAAAACATATATCCATACAAAAACTTTTACACAGCTGTTCATAGTTGCTTCAATTTTAATAGCCCCAAACTAGGCATTACCCAGATAACCACCACAGGTGAATGGTTTGTAGTATTAATATAATATAATTGAATCTCAAAATAATTGTGCTGAGTGAGACAAAAATGACTATATACATTGTAATTCCATTTATATAAAATTCTAGAGAACACAAACTTTTATGCTGGCAGGAGATAGATTAGTATTTGCCTGGGCTTGGTGTTGGGCAGGGGGGAGGGATTACACAGCTGTACAAGGAAACCATCAGAAGATAAACATTTCATTACCTTGAATGTGGTGATTAGTTTGTGAGTATATAATAGTGTCAAAGTGTATCAAATTATATACTTAAATTATTGCAGCTTATTTACTTCAGCTATACCTCAGTTAAGTTTGTTTCTTGTAAGAAATTGTATACCTGAAATACAATATTGTAGACTATAAAGTTAACTCAATTTGAAAAGGAAATGAAAAAGAATTGGTAGTTCTGTCTAAATATCATGTGAAATGAACTTGAATAACAAAAAAGAAATACTAGGTATGAGAAATGTTATCTCTAAAGAAAGTTTCCTGGAAAGACAAAAATTCTAAGCATTATGTCTCTTACATCAGCCTCAAAATCTGTAAAACAGCAGAAATATATAGATGGAAAGCTCACTTTGCTGTGGGAGATTTCAGCACATCTTCTCTAGTAATAAGAATAATACATTATTATTAATTTTTCGAGAATGTGACACTTAGAATTTTTTTACTGAACTTTAAACAACAGAGGGAATTACCACAAACAAGGCTGTTATTTGAACATAATAGAAATAGTAATAATGGGAAACTACATTTTTAGAAATTTAAAGACACTCCTAAATGTCATGGGTCAGTGAAAAAAAAAATTTTTTTTTTTTTTTTTTTTGAGACTAGATCTCACTATTTTTGCCTGTGGAACTGCAGGCTCCCCCTGCCTGGGGTACCACAGACCCAAGCAATTCCCAGCCTCAGCTTCCCAGGTAGCTGGGATTACAGGCATGCGCCACCATGCCCAGCTGTTTTTTGGAACTAGGTCTCACTGCGGGCCCCAGGCAGGACTCGAACCACGATCCCTAGCCCCGGCCACTTAATAGGCTGAAGCTTACAGGCATGAGCCACCGTGCCCGGCCAAGTGAAATATTTTTTAAATCCTAGTTACATACAGATTTTTACAGTTCTACAGAAAAGTAAAAGAGTATACTAATTCAGTTTATGAAGTTTGTGTATCTATGTTGGTTTTAAATCCAGAGAAAGATTATTTAATAAATAAATGACCATGCTCTGTAAATTATGAACCTAATTTAAGCATTGACAAATTGAATATATAATGCTTTATATTTTTATTAAAAGAATAATAACCCAGAAATTCAGTCATTTTAAGAAGCCAGTGCAATTCTTGTTAACTGATTAAAGAAGTAGAATTGTTTGACTATCTCTTGATAAAATAAAAGACATTTGATAATATTCAACACTTTTTTTGTGATTAGGGAAAAAGAACCTTTGTAAACTTGGAACAGACAAAAATTTCCTTAAGTTGCTAAAGGATATCTGCCAGATATGTCTAAGAAACAGTCTGTTTGATGGTGCCTTCTCATTGAAATGAAAATTTAGCAAGATAGAAATGCCCATTACTGCCACTCTTGTTCCACATGGCATTGACTGTTCTAGCCAGTGCAGACCAAAACAAATAAAAACAAGGAGTAGAAGAAACATAGCTGCTACTTGCAAATAATTTCTCTACACAGAAGACCTATGATGAGTAATTAAAAGAAAATTCAACATTTAATAATTTTGTTTAAAAATGCAATTTTGTTTAAAAATGAGATCATTGACAAAATAATTAAGATGTGTAACACGTTTATGCAGAAAATTGTAATTTAAAAAATTTTTAAAAGAATGAAGAAAAGTTTCTTTGTTCTTGATAATCTTTCTAAATGTATTTATCCCTAGTTAGCCTAAATTCTGTGGAGTTTCTATCAGAATATTAAAAGGCCTTTGTTTTATTCTTCCCACTCCATCTGACGCTGATTCTAAAATGTATAGGGAAAAATAATAAAATTTAAGGCCGGGCACGGTGGCTCATGCCTGTAAGCTTCAGCCTATGAAGCGGCCGGGGCTAGGAATCAAGGTTCAAGTCCCGCCTGGGGCCCGTAGCGAGACCTAGTTCCAAAAAATAGCTGGGCGTGGTGGTGCACGCCTGTAATCCCAGCTACCTGGGAAGCTGAGGCTGGGGATTGCTTGAATCTGTGGTACCCCGGGCAACGAGAGCCTGCGGTTCCACGGGCAAAAATAGCAAGACCTAGTCTCCAAAAATAAAATAAAATAAAATAAAATTTATAGGGAAGAGCAAAGGATTGCCTTTAGAGGAGTTTTCTAGGGATTGATCTATGAAAAAGCATTTACTTGATGTTCAGTTCTTTTATCCTACCTTTTTTTTAATTAGTAAAATATGAAAAGTGCTATAGTAATTATTTCATGGTGTTTTTCAAAATTTCGATTGAAATTTCTTATGTTAAAACTAAATTTTAATTTAGTGAATTTGTGAGCTATTCTGAACAAAATGTATGTTTATTTTTCTAATGAAAAACAAGTGCATCAAGGGCCGCGCACGGTGGCTCGTGCTTGTAAGCTTCAGCCTATGAAGCGGCCGGGGCTAGGGATCGCGGTTCGAGTCCCGCCTGGAACCCGTAGCGAGACCTAGTTCCAAAAAAATAGCTGGGCGTGGTGGCGTGTGCCTGTCATCCCAGCTACCTGGGAAGCTGAGGCTGGGGATTGCTTGAGTCTGGGGTACCCTGGGCAACAAGAGCCTGCGGTTCCACGGGCAAAAATAGCAAGACCTAGTCTCAAAAAAAAAAAAAGAAAAAAAGAAAGAAAAACAAGTGCATCATTATTTAGACTATCCAGATCATAGGTTATATATAGTAATTAAAATGAATAACCATGTGTTCTTTAAGATATTTTTGATTCATATATAGAACCTGTTCCTACTGATTGTCTGCAGGGTGGGGATATTGGCTGGAGCAAGAGAAAAGAACTGACCTTTTACCATACATTCTTTTTTTCCCCCACAGAATGCAGAGCTGCCTCTTGTCCTTTTTTTTTTTTTAATTTTTTTTTTTGAGACGAGGTCTCACTATTTTTGCCTGTGGAACTGCAGGCTCACGTTGCCCAGGGTACCATGGACTCAAGCAATCCTCAGATAGTTGGGATTACAGGCATGCACTACCATGCCCAGCTATATTTTTTTGGAACTAGATCTTGCTATGTGCCCCGACGGGATTCGAACCGCGATCCCTGGCCCTGCCTCTTTTAATGGATAAAATTATTGTTTAAAGTTACTGTGCTACTTCATTTAGCTATTTCTTTCTTGATAGATAGTTAGGTAATACTACAATTATATTTAAATACACAGGTGCTGAAATAGTGTGGGAATATTTTTTAAGTTAGATTTTAAAACTTGTTATGGAATCGGTATATACACTAAAGCTTGTAATACCTTTAAAAGAGAAGTTCTCACTAGTAATGTATTAGACTTCCTTTTCCTTTGAGATTCTGGATAATTGAATGTCAACAAAATTAAATATACTTTATATATCATATATATTACTTACACAAAACTTAAAGTATATTAAGTCTAAGATACTCTGGTCCATGTCTATGACAATAAAAAGTTAACCTAGAAAATTTTAGATTCACCCAATTACTTGGAAGGTTGCTTGTCCTAAGCATACCTTTGCAGAATTTTTTTTTTTATTACAAACAGAATTCATGTACCATACAGTTCACTCACTTAAAAATTACAGTCTAATTTATTCTCAGTTATACAACTGTCACCATAATCAATATTAAACACTATCATTATTTGAAAAAGAAACCCTGTTCCTGTTAGTAGCCATTTCTCCCAAATCCTGCTACCTCTGTAGATGTATCTTGTTTCTGGATTTTACTTAGCATTAAATTACCAAAGTTCACCCATGTTGTAGCACCTGTTGATCCTTCATAATTTTTATGGTTGAATAATACCCCAT
Source organism: Uropsilus gracilis (assembly GCA_004024945.1). Taxonomy (NCBI): domain Eukaryota; kingdom Metazoa; phylum Chordata; class Mammalia; order Eulipotyphla; family Talpidae; genus Uropsilus; species Uropsilus gracilis. The sequence continues at coordinate 68,907 of PVHY01004854.1, read as the reverse complement.
TGTGTATATACTATATTTATTCACTATTAGTGTTTCTACTTTTTGGTTGTTATGAATCATGCTGCTATGAACATTCATGTACAAGTTTTTGTGTGACACTGTTTTCATATCCTTGAGGGTACTGCTACAAAGTTCCCAAAACAACCATATCCTTTTACTTTGTCACCAGAGTGCTATGAGTTACAGTTTCTCTACATACTTACCCACATTTGCTTGTCTTTTTGATTAAAGTCATGTTAGTGGGATGAAATGATATCTTTGTGGTTTTGATTTTCAACCATGATCACTTATGATATCAAGAATATTTTCATGTGCTTGTTGATTTTTGTTGATCCTTTTTGGTGAAGAATTTGCTTTTATAAATAGCTCTATCTGCCAGGCTTAGACAAATATCAGTGACCTGAAATAAGAAAATCATATGAATCGATGACCAATGTGATAGTAGTAGAAACCAGAACAAGAAGGAGAAAGCCAGAATTATTTCATCAGGAGTTAAGGAAACATGAAAATTGTACTTGGGCGGGCCTATATTATATAAAAGGAGAACAAAGATGATAGCAATAAAAGTTGACTGCTAAAGGACCAAAATAGACCAAATACATTTAGAAAAATTATCAAGAACTAGAAGATAGGTAAACCTGGTTAGAAAGTAAAGGTAAGGTAGAGTGAATGAAAGAATTGCATACAAACAAATGTAATAATAGCTAGCCCCTCAAGGTGTATTTTTAATAAACTAACCACAACTAAACAAAAACCATGTTTAATTTGAATATATTTTTGCATCGTAAAGGTATTTAAAAATTGGTGACATTACTTTGACATTTAGAAAAGAATGTTTATACAATGAGCAACATGTTAAACTTCTATGTTTAGTACCTGTAATGAGCAAATATTAATATTGTTTGCTGTCTGTTACACAAACAAGCACACCAGTAAGATCCCCTTACCAGTCACATTCTACTTCTAAAAAACTCACCATCCTACCCAGTCTCCAAAGGAGCAACCACTATGGTAAATGTGGAGTGTAGTGAATGCATATTTTATATTTTATGACATGCATATGTTTCTATAAGCCAGCATTTTAAAATACTCAATAGTGTATATACTATGTAATATTCAGCATCTTGTCCTTTTTATTCATAATTATAGTTTGAAGGTATTCATGTGTGTATAGACACAAAAGTCTAGTTTATTCCATTTAACTAATACCAAGTTTTCCAACTTCTGAATATAGTTTATTTCCCTATTTAATTGACATCTATGTTATGTTCAGTTGTTACTACTAAAGAACAGAACTGAAAACATAACTAAAATGACTAATTTTAGCATCTGTGGGCTAGAAACTCTGAGAGCACTTTTTTTTTTTAATTTCCTCAACAGGTATTCTGTGTTTTTTGAAAGAATGAGTCTTGGATATACCATAGCAAATAGCTGTTACTTGGCAAGATAATGAAATAAAGGACAGTGGGAATAGAGACGGTAATATTGGACCCTTCAAAATCTTGTCTTGGTTGGGCTGTGATTAAAGCAAGAAATGTTTGCGCAAGGAAGGTGTCAGAAGTAGTAGTATTCTTGTTTTAACCAGTGTGAGAAGACATGTGAGGAACACATAAAATATAAACTACCACAGACAAGTAGTTTTGATGGAATCATTAGATTAAATGCTACAGCCAGGGGAATTTACCGTTCCTACTGTTTTTAGCAAAAGCAAAGCAGGAAACTAAGATGTGCTAGTGAGCACAGGAGGAATCCGTTTCTTTGTGGACAGCAAGGATAGTGCCTGCTCTACTTGGTGGTTTACATTCTGTAAACAAGTGACTCTCACATGCTCTCCCTTGACCCTCGTAGTGACTTCATGTAGTAGAGTATGGTAGCAAGCAGTATTAGCTCATGTTGCTGTTTAAATTACTCTTTCATTTTAATAAAATAGCTCTGGAGTCCAGCACATTCTTGAATCCTAATAAATCATCTTCTTAACTGTAAAAGGCTTTTTTTAAATCTGTTGGCATACTAATCAGGTAATTAACATTGGTTTTGATTTTTATTTCATTGTGATGAGGAATTTATCAGTTAAAGATTTACAACCTTTTAAAACCCCGTGTTCTTTGTTCATTGAATATAACTTGACAAGATGTATACTTACTTCTAAAATTACTTTTACCTTATGAAGTTTGTGGTCTGGTCAGATTTTTTTGTTTGTTTTTGGTTTTTACTTAGACCATGTTGTAAACAGATTATATGAAAATTTTCCATGAAAACAGTATTGTGGTTGGTGTGACAGTCCTGATACAGAACTTGGCATCAGTATAAATTATCAGAAAAAGAAGTAAACTGCAGGTTTAAATCTTTGTTCAAATTCTACATATTGGCATATATCTACAGTGCCTATTAATAAAAAGATCTCAGTATATTATGACATTAAAGCATATCAAAAAGTATACTTTGTTAAGGAATAGTTTTGATGGTCTCCTGAATTTTAAAATGAGTTCTTAAACTTTTAAGAAAATTTTATTATGGAAAATTTTAAACACACAAAAGTAGGGTAGTCTAATAAACATATTGATAAGAAATGACTTAATGTTCACTTTAACAACTGATAGATGGATACTGTTTGTTTCTATATGAATTATTCTTTGACAGACATTCACATGACTGGTTTGATTCTAGCTCTTTGTTAAAGTAGGATGCATATTTTAAGAAATATAGTTGCTGCCTTGACAGCCTAATCAAGGCTGTAATTTTAATTTTGGAGTTGGAGAGGAAGCATAAACCTGGTTCTTTTGAAAACTTCTTTAGTCTTTTCCATTTTAATACCCTATAGCCTAACCCCCTCTCCCCCCCCAATTTTATAGATGGTTGTTTCAGAAATCTTGTTTATACCCTTGCTTATATACATTTTTTAGTTCCTCTGCACTTTTTAGGTATCTGTTTTTATTTGAAGGAGAGGAGAAAGGGATGGGGAGAAAGGTGCCTTTTTTTTTTTTTTTCCCTCTTTACCCATGTATTTGTCAGACTTGGATTTTTGCCAATGAAATCATTGAAAATTGTCTTGGTAAATTTGAGTTTGCTTTTCTAGTTCTCTAAAGGATGAGCACATTTTTATGAAGTATTTTTGTTTCTGTGAACTGTCTGTTGCCCGTTTCTCTGTTAGATTGTTGGACTTGTTCTCAGTTTTTTTAGAATCTGTATGTAACAGGAAGATTATACACCTGTTCATGAGTTGCGGATTTTCTTTCTGGTTTTCATATGTCTTTTGACTTTACTTAGAATGTATGTGTTTATTTTGCCAACCAAAAGGATTTAAACTTTATGTAGTTGATTATAATATTTTATTTTCTTTTGAGTTTCTAAACTTTTCATCAGAAATATAAAGGTAGTTACTTAAGGCTTATAAAGAAACTTGCTGTATTTTCTTTCATTTCTGTCATGTTTTTTTCCTTTTTCCTCTTAACATTTAAATCTTGATCCATTTGGAAGGTGCCCTTTATACAGCAGGAAATATGGATGAGCCTCTTTTTCCTAGTTCAGTCCAGTTGTCCCAACAGTGATTAAAAAGTTCATCTTACCCTTCAGATGCTGCCTTCATTTTTTCATGCCTATATTTGTTGGAGACTGCTTTTGTTCTTCCTAATTTGTTCATCAGTCTATCAATCTGTTGAATAGTCACTGCCATGAAAGAGCAGATGGCACAAAAGTTAAACCTACAAAAGTGAAGAACAGATTGATTGTTTTTCTTTGGTGATAAAATGGAAAATCAAATTTTTGTCTGCTAGCAAAACATACATACCCCTTAAAATCAACCTGTGCAGACAAACAAGAGTTTGTTGAAGTACAGTTGAAGGTGGTATTTTCAGGAGTGCGCGAGGGAAAATGCAGAGGAACTGAGGGGTAGATGGCTCCAGTACACTGATGGTCTTAGATGCTGTACTGTGGAATTTTAATTTTGCTCTATAAATAATGGAAAAACTTTAAGCAAACTAGTGAGATGGAAGAATATGTTTTTAAAATGGGCTTCCAAATATGAATCTGGAACCCCCTGATATTTTGTTTTGGAGATAATATCAGATGTTTTTCTCAGATTCTTAGGACATGAGTAGGTGCATGAGTGTATGTACACATACACACACACACACACACACACAAATTAAAAATACCTCTTTTAGAAAGATTTCTGTGATAACCTGGGGAAGGATAGATTGGATGGGGTCTAAAACTAAAGATAATGTTTGCCAGGAATGTTAGAAAGTTTTTGCATTAGAGTAAGTAGAAGAAGAGTAGTAGAGGGAGAAAATGAGCTTTCTGTTCAGTGTTCAGTTCATTAGCTTTCCAAAATTCAGCCAGTCCTCACTGTTAAATTCTCACTATAAATTTACTGGAAGCACTGAATTAGTGAATACTGACCCATTGTTGCTGGAGAAGTACAAGGTTACTGTTAAATAAATGAGCCAAAAGTGTCCTCTGCCTGTTGGCCACTACCTAGGTAGCTTGGTTCTTTACGGTATTTGGAATTCCTTAGCTTAAAACTCTTATAACTAGGGGAACTAGAAAAGAAGGTAGTGTCACTTTGTTTAACCTGAGCTGAGAAGGATGAGCCCTGGGAAACCTGAATTTTCCCAATGTATGTGTGCAAAAGCCCTGCTTTGGTGCTTACAAATTTTAGCAAGTAGATGAATTTGCAGATATATACTCCACAACATCTACTGCACCAGTCCAGTCTCAAGTACTTTCCAGATATGCTTGTCCCTGCTGTAGAGTAGTTTTGATGGTTATATAGAGTCAAAATCTGCTTCCTTTTATTTTAAACTAGAGATCTTAATTCGACTTTATGCATTTTTCCACCTTTAATATACTGCTATTTAAATTCAACTGTCATAATTTCTTTTACTCCATTTTCTCCCCTCGAATAAGGATTCCCACTCTTTTTTTTTTTTTTTTTTGGTAAAATGTTAGTTACAAATCAGTGATTTAAAAGAATGAAATGTTTAATTTACTATTATTAATAGCACATCCCTTCTGTCTACACTCTCACTCAATAAAAAACTGCCCAGACTGAACTCCCACTTTCTCAGTTGAATACTGGGGTTCAGCAGTTCTCTTTCAGTTACAAATTTCTAAAATGTACCTCAGGCTATTGGCATCACTGTGGGATAGTCCTGGATGGGAGGGATAACTTCAAATATATAAGAACACAAAGATTCTTTTTCTCTCTTCAGTCCTCCTTTGCTCCCTATTCCCAGACTCATTTCTATTTCTCCCTAGGTTAGCTTAATCGGCTTAAATAAATTGAGGCAACAAAAATACATGAGTTATTAAAGAATCATGAGTGAGAACTGGAGCCTTGAACTGCCTCCAGATAGCCCTGAGAGAGTTGCTCAAATTGTGAACTTCTCTAGAGTTTGTGCAGTCTGCAAGGAAAACATTTTCAAGAATTTTTACATACAGTCTGGGCAGGTGTTCATTAATGTATCTCGCTGATGTGCTAAGGAGGAAGAATTTCCCTCACTATATAGAACCTAGCTGCTGGGATTGGGAGTTTTAGCAATGCCATAAACCTTGAATTCTTTCTGAAGTTATTGATTTGCCTGGAAGCCACTTTTTGTTGTTGTAGCTTCTTCACAAGACCAATCCTGCTGTGTCTTTTTTGCCTTTTGGCAGCTTGCGCCCCTTAGTTGTAGCTTTGGTTAGCAGCTTCATTCTAAAACCAGATTCTCGGTGTAGTTGGCAAGATGACCACTAGGGACTCCAGATTTCTATCCTCTTGATATGGTCGATACAGTTGAAATGGAACTTGTCCACCAGTGTTAGTTTAGGAAATAACTCTGGTGTGACTATGTCTGTATCCATTGCTAATGCCAGGAATTTGGGGAGATATTAGTCAGTTTATGTCATGTGTAGCCAGAAAAGTAGTAAACCCTTGATTGATAGCCTCTCTAGTAGCTTGTGAATTTTTTAGGGAAGGGCAGGTTCCCAGGGGAAATAGGAGTGCTAGGCAACTAAACAACAAATATCAATTATACACATTAAAACAAGTATTTTTTTTCCTTCTATATTTAGGATCAGTAAAGTATCTCTTAAGACAGTGTGAAGAAATAGTTTTCATCTCTGAACAGTGTTGGATCAAAATTGATTTTACTTTAAATGTTGACCTCTATTCTGTTTCAGTGGTGGATACCTAGGGATCTGTTATGGTTTCCATTCTCTCTTCTATGTTCATGGTTTTAATGAAAGACTAGAGTCCCTATTTCAGCTGATGAATAGTAGAGTCCTGAATCATTATTTCCCTTTAGAATTTTTACCTCTAAAACTGATTTTGTATCTGACAATAACGAGCCATGTGACATTTTAAAGGCACTATGTTATAAAAGTAAATAATTGAGGTTCATATCATGTGTTTGTGATGCCATAGGTACCTGCAAGGTGTGGAGTTACAGTCCGGGACAGTCTAAAGAAAGCACTAATGATGAGAGGTCTTATCCCAGAGTGCTGTGCTGTTTACAGAATTCAGGATGGGTATGGTTTGTATGTGATCTGAAATTTTGTATAAAAAAAGAAAGAAAACCTTCAGACATTACAGGTGTTTTCTGTAATATCTTTAACCAGACCTAAAGGATTGAAAATCAACTTTGGAAAAAAATGTTAAATCCAAACCTATAGAAATTATCTAGACCCTTTGAGGAATTAGCATTAAATAATACTGTATAAAGATCATGGTTTAGTCTGATCAGATGACTTTATTTTGAGTTTGAGGTTCTTAAATTTTCAGCCACCTAGAATGTGACCTCTTTGAATAAACTGAACTCTCTCCCAACTACATGTTTTTAATACATACTCATAGTTTCATACAAAGTTTATCAAAATTGACATTTTATATTGAATTACTTTTCTTTCAGAAGGTATCTAAAATTGTGCCAAGACCCCCCAATTTTTATCCCCATCCCCCTCCTTTTTTTAAAATCCTTTATGGGACATGGTGTCCTCTAAGTACTCTTTTTCTCTGAATGGATAAATAAATCCTCACCTGTGGAAAAAAATTTTTTTCTGGACCCGGCAACAATCTGTTTTCTGCTGTTATAGGTCTTTTCTGGAGCTGACTTGAAGAAAAGTGTACTTCTCTTTACCCTGCTCTTTGTCCAAGAGTAATACATTTATTTAGGATAAACTTAAAATTTAATTTATTGCCATTTAAAATTCTAATGATGGAAGAACATCCCTTGATATTATTAGTCCATCAATAACTAGTTTTCATTATCTTCAGCATGAGTTGTACCAAGATATTTCGATCTGGTGACCAAGAAAGCTTGTGTTTCCCCTTTCCAGAGAGAAGAAACCAATTGGCTGGGACACTGATATTTCCTGGCTTACCGGAGAAGAATTACATGTAGAAGTATTGGAGAATGTTCCATTGACAACACATAACTTTGTATGTATTTTACAGTTATTTTTTTAAATGTCAAAAATATTCAAGTTCTTGTGAATTAATTTTTATCTGGAGAAGATAAAATATGTTTGAACAATTGTGGGGTTATGTTTTTACCTAAGTTGAAAATCAGTTCTTTTCTTTTTAAAAACTGTATATAAACCAAATAGTTAATTTTAATTATTATACATTTTAATGTCAAAAAACAATGCATGTTCATTATTAAAAGAAAATTTGAGTGGTGCAAAAAGTCAAGAAAAAATTGAAAAAACCTTTTTACACTTGCTAATTATTGTGTAGTCTTTCAGACACTCCTTACCAACCTGTGAACCCAGAGCTTACTTCTTTCTTTTCTCACCTTTACCCTCTCCCACTCTTCCCTTCAATGCTTTTCATTTCTTGAACTAAAAATGGAGTCATGCTACTCTTCACTTTTAATTCAGTGGTATATCATGGACATCTGTCTGTGTAAGCAGTGCACTTAACTTTATTATATGATAATACATAAAAATATGAATTGAGTATTTTTAACATCTCTTAGTAGATATTTAAGGTATTTTTTGGTTTTTGTTTTTTGTTTTTGAGACTAGGTCTCACTATGTTACCTGGGGTAGTCCCAATCCAGAATCAGATCTGATTAGTCCAGATCCCAATTGGATCTGGGATCCTGTGGACTCAGGCAATCCCCAGTCTCAGCCTCCCAGGTAGCTGGGATTATAGGCACGTGCCACCATGCCCAGCTATTTTTTTGAGACCAGGTCTTGCTATGTTGCCCAGAGCAGGTCTCGAATCCACAGACTCAAGTGAGTCCTAGCCTCGGCCTCCCTTCTTAGGCTGGGATTAAAGGCACGCACCACCATGCCCAGCCTAAGTTTTTTTTTTTTTGGTAATTTGTCATATACAGTATTAAACAAACTGTATATCTTGATGCACTTGTGTAATTGTTTCTGAAAGGTAGGTTCATAAAAGTGGAATAACTGTTCTTGAGAGTTAAAAACCCTCCTAGAGTACTTCCTTCCCTCTGAGTGTTCGCATTTGCTGCAACCTTGTCTAAGCTAAGTGTCCCCACCATGAGTTCTGACTGCAACTCTCCACCCTGGAGATGAGTACCCACTGTTCTAGAGTCTGAGAACCTGTCCTCTAAGCAGGCAGGTGCAGGGTCAGAGGGATCCAGATGACAAAAACAGATTTCTTTCTATCTGGATTTTTGACCACAGCTTCTTTCTTTCTAGGTGGGTAGTTACTACTCTCCCCTTTGAAAACTGGGTTTTCCTGTTTGCCTTGGTGATTAGTGCTTTTGCATTCTGAGTGAATGACTGACTGAGGGAGTAATTCCCTGGAGAGGAGGAGGTTGTGCTTTCTAGGTTCCATTAACGATGAGTAATAAAGTCAAGTTTTTGGTACAGTAAATAGGCATCTTTTGAGTTTTTTTAAAACTTTTTATTCTTTAAATCACAACCTCAGTAAATGGTTATTGGGGTCCTCCCCCTCCCTCTGACACCTCCTCCGTTCACTCAGACCCCTCTCTCTCCCTCTCTCTTTGTTGTTTGTTAATCTGTAAGTCTATTAGTCTCTTTCTTTGCTGTGGCAATGTTCTTTTGCTGCTTGAGGGACTGTGTTTTTGGGACCAGGAGAACCGTGCTGGTAGGTTTTCAGTCTGAACCTTGTGTTGGGTTATCTGTCCATGTTTTCTCAATGCTGGCTGTCTTCACTCCCTTCTCTGTGTTGTTTTGCTGCTTCTTTACCTTATAATTCTGGCATCTGGTCTAGGGGGCCTCACCCCCAGCCAGTGTCAATGAAGAAGTTTCTCTATGGGTACAGGCATCTGTGAATGGCCGTTGTAGCTCGTCTCCTCTCCCTCAGTTTATAGCTTTGCTGTGGGGCCAGTGCCCTGACTCTGGGGCCTTCCTCTCCCGTGGAGTGGGGAGGACGCCTTGCTGTTTTTGAAGTAGTCTCAGAAATGAGATTTTGGCTCCTCCAGTCTCGGTGAGCATATAGGTGTGGATTCATGATGTCGTGTTTCCGTAGTTGTTTCTCCAGTCTCACATGCATCGATTCTCTCGATATTCCATCTCCTGTGCCCTGTTCAGATGTGTGGGCTGGATATTTACGTGGTGCTTCACTCAATCTAAGATGGTGTTTGTATTATTTGTGTTCTTCCTCCTAAACATTAGCTGGAGTGAGAGTGAAACGGAAATGGCATCCTACAGCCCCCCACCCCCATCCCCGTGCCAGCACCTCGGTGCATGGGGGACGCCCGGATGGTTGGGCAGGGGCTGTCCCAAGCCCCCTTGGGGTAGGGGCTTGGCCTAACCCTCCCTTGACCCTTCAGGCTGTCAGATAGTTGCCCCGTGCAACCATCTGCTGGTGGATGGGACTAAAACCCCACCCGGACCCGTTTCCCAGGCTCTCCAGTGCAGGGGGCCTATCCAGGGTTCCTTGCCGCCTTGGCTTCCCACTGGCAAATGGGCCCCAACAGCCCAGTTCCCCGGGCATGCAGGCAGCCACGTCAGATAGGCATCTTTTGGACCAAAAGTGAGATATGCTAAGAGTAAGATATAGCTAAAGTTAAATTTACTGTGTAGCAAATAAGTTTATAATGATGATCTAGGAAAATTGTCACTGTTGACTTTTCTAATTTTCTTTTTTTTTTTGACTATTGACTTTTTTCACTTGTAGAATTTTGAGTGAATAAATTTTAAGTTTTTTTTAAAGTTTTAGGAATCCAAAAGCAATTAAACTTATATTTCCTAGTACTGGCTACTATTTTTCTTAGTATTATTCTTTGTTGGATATTAGGAGGTGAAGAATATCCAAGTTGCTAAGGGTATAATAATATTAAGAATAACAAGAATCTTTAGAAGGTTCTTGCCACAAGAAGGAAATGAAAATAGATGATTATTAGTTCTAGAGTGTGGAAATTCTCACAACACAGGTGGAGACCTGCCAGTAAACATTAATTGAAAACCTCCAATAAACATTGAGAACCTTCTATTGCCAACACTGTAAGGAACAAAGCTAAAAACAAGCAGTTGTCTGGAAAGTGATACATAGAAAAAATTACAATCCGTTTTTAAAACTATATAAATGTTCTCAATTTGTCGGAATGGATCATGTATCAGGATATCATTTTCTTGCTGAAACATAAAAGTAACTTCATATTCAATTGAATATGTATTATTGAAAAGATCTTATAAGTGTAAACTGTGGATATTAATTTAACAGAGTATGAGAAGCATTTACATAGACTAGAATAGATTGGAAAAATCTGGTCTACTCTGTCTATAGCAGGATAAGCATTGTTATGTAGTTACAACTCTCCTGGATCATAATACAAAATATTTCTTACCATTGTTTGTGAAAAAAATGAGATGAATTGAGAATACATAACAGAGAACAAAGGTCAAAATAGAAGTCACCCATGCTCTCAACACTCTAAATTACCCATTGTTAATATTGTGGCATTTGTTTATCCTTCTTTTATTTTCTGCTTACTGTATCCACAAACCAACGACTTTAAAAAAAAAAATTAGTACCTTCTTTATTTCTAAAGCAAGTACTTCTAAACACTTTGTTCAAAATAGAACCTCTTTACCATGGTTCTGTTTCTGTGGCCTGTGTTGTACATTTTCTGCCTCTTGACATGGAGTTGTTACAGTAGCCCCTTTAAGTTTCACCCAGGAGACTGCTTGCAAAATGCACATAGGTATTCTGATCCTCTCACAAACTGAGAATTTGGTTATTGTAGTTTTCAGTCTTTCAGATGATTTTCCTATCCTTTACCCAGCTTAGTTTAGATTTTCCTGATTTTCCTAACGGCGATACAAGCTAGCTGTTTTACTTTTTTAAATTAAAATAGTGTGGCTGGGCATGGTAGAACATGCCTGTAGGTGGTAGCCTAGGAAGCCATGGCCGGTGCCAGGGATCATGGTTCAAGTCCCGCTGGGGCACGTAGCAAGACCTAGTCCCCCCAAAAAAAATAGCTGGGTGTGGTGGCGCACACCTATAATCCCAGCTACCTGGGAAGCTGAGACTGGGGATTGCTTGGGTCTGAGGTACCCCGGGCAACGTGAGCCTGCGGTTCCACAGGTAAAAATAGCAAGACCTAGTCTTAAAAAAAATAAATTAATTAAAGTAGTATACACATACATGCAAAGAGGTTTTTTTAAATAGAGCAGAGGGACTTAACAATGAAAATTAATCTGTTATTCCATCCCTTGCTAGCATCTACTACCACTCTTTGGAGAAAATCCTTCCTATCAGTGGTTTCAGTTCTAAGCTCCTTTTGGTGATTATTTTCATATTACTGAATAATAACTTGAAGTCACAATTTCTTGTTTTAATGGCTTTGGGCATCTGATTACTGATTCCATGAAGAATTAGCTCATTTGTACCATTACAACATTTTCTCCTTTCCTTCCCTTCTTCTAATATCACTCTTATTTTTGGTTTTGGGGTGTTTTTTGGTTCCTCTGTTGGAGCCATTTTCATCATAAATACAGTTTCTTGTTCTATCAATAACCATCACAGGCTGGACACGGTGGTTCGTGCCTGTAAGCTTCAGCCTATGAAGCAGCCACGGCTAGGGATCAGGTGGTTCGAGTCCCACCTGAGGCCCGTAGTGAGACCTAGTTCCAAAAAAATAGCTAGGCATGGTGGCGCACGCCTGTAATCCCAGCTACCTGGGAAGCTGAGGCTGGGGATGGCTTGAGTCTGTGGTATCCCGGGCAACGAGAGCCTGCGGTTCCACGGGCAAAAATAGCGAGACCTAGTCTCCAAAAAAAAATCATCTCACTGTCTTTGAATTTCTTTGTACAGTTAAACTATACTTTTAACCTTCGTTTCATCTCTATTCCATCTATCTACCTGTTGGCTGTACTTATACTTTCAGATAGTCAGGCTTGAAATTACTTCTTAGTCTCTTATTTCCCATTTTCTTTACTTCTGAATTTAATTGGATGTTGGGGTGAGAGATAAATATGTATAGTCCATCTGTTATCTTGAACCACTGGTTTTCATGTTATTATCTTAGAGTGTAAGGCAGTGCTTATGGCATAAAATATTAGCTTATAGCATAATTAGCTTATAGCATAATTAGCTTATAGCATAAAATATTAAATATGTTGTTTTATATAAGAGGATTGGCTAACGTCTAAAGTGTTTTTTTTTTAACAAGTTCTTAAAATCCTCTGGTGTTTCACTTTGCAGGTACGGAAAACTTTTTTCACCTTAGCGTTTTGTGACTTTTGCCGAAAGCTGCTTTTCCAGGGGTTCCGCTGTCAAACATGTGGTTATAAATTTCACCAGCGTTGCAGTACAGAGGTTCCATTGATGTGTGTTAATTATGATCAACTTGAGTAAGTAGTCAAAAAAAAATCTCTTTCCTGTAAATCATTTTGCATTTAAATATTCTTAATGTAAAAGTATTTCCTAGAATGTGTGCAGTAGGGCTGTTTAAGGGAATTTTTTTAAACAGTGAAACTGGTAATATGTAGTATAGCCAGTAGTTCTCTTAGTTCCCTTGCCCATAGAAGTTACTTTTAGATAGTTTTGGGGAGGAGAGCAGGTATTTGAATTAAGTCAAACATTGTGTGTTTGGACCACAATCAGGGGGCCTGAATCTATCAGCTACTTTGTAAATTATGTTTCTAATCGCTCTCAAACCCCCACACCCCTCTTCATTTAAAAATAAGTTATAAAATCAGTGTACCAAATGCATCTCGCTCTGTTTGCTTTATTAGCAGAGTTTCTCCAATGGATTAAACTTTTTAAATTTGTGTTGTTGCTGCTTCTGTTAAGGTCTTCTTAATTCTTGATCACTTCAGCAAATTAGAATTCAACTCTTTGCTTTATATGATAATGATATAATCTAATTTAGCAATAGTTGTCTCTTCTAATTTCTTAAACATAAAGCATGATTTTTTTCCTTCTGGTATGTAGAAATTTGCTGTACAGAACAATTAGTTTTCAATTCTGAAATTGCTTTTAAAATACAATTTTTTTAAAGTAAACCGTTAGACAAAAATATAACTAATTGAATTTAACCATCATTTCTGAAAATGAAATTTTATCACAGATATTTCTGTCAACTTGATAATATATTCTGGTGTATGAAACTTCTGGGTTTTGCACAAGTTAGGTTTGTTTTGTTTTGTTTTTGTTTCTGCCTCACAGTTTGCTGTTTGTCTCCAAGTTCTTTGAACACCACCCAATACCACAGGAGGAGACCTCCTTACCAGAGACTGCCCTCACATCCGGATCTTCCCCTTCCGCACCCCCCTCTGATTCTATTGGGTATGGTTTGACTCCTGCTGTTCAGTGGCATGAGCTAGTTTCTTTTAAATTTTTTTGCTTAATCATAAACCTTTCCATCATTTGGATTACTAAATTAAGGACTTTTCCCCAGATAATTTACTATACCCCACCAGTCCAATATTTACATGGATTTGGTACAGATGCATGCAGTTAAAACTGAAACACAGACTGTTTCAAGACCAGTTTTGAAAAAAGTCAAATAGCATATTGTTTAGACTCCCTTGTTTATGCTCACCATCATCATCACTATATTAGGTATCAGATATACATAAGAAGCTATAGATTAGAAGTTTTTGACTTCCAATTGGAAAAATAGTATGAACATATGTGACAATGACAAATGATGTACAATTAGTATATAGCTATAATCTGCAGTGTATGGCACGACACTTTGAACTGTGTGTATGTAATAAGTATATAAGTATTAGCACATTTATGGAGAAATTAGAATGATGAGAGTATAGTCAAGAAACTTAGTGGGAAAAGTGGTGTTTGAACTGGATCTTTTTCTTTTTTTTTTTTTTTTGAGAATAGGTCTCGCTATTTTTACCCGTGGAACCGCATGCTCATGTTCCCTGGGTTATCACAGGCGCAAGCAATCCCCAGCCTCAGTTTCCCAGGTAGCTGGGATTACAGATGCGTGCCACCACGCCCACCTATTTTTTTGAAACTAGGTCTCGCTGCAGGTCCCAGGCGGGACTCAAACTATGATCCCTAGCCCCGGCCACTTCATAGGCTGAAGCTTACAGGCACGAGCCACCATGCCCAGCCTGAACTGGATCTTAAGGAAGTCTAGATTCTGAGTAAGCCTAGGAATAAAAGCCTGATAATAGAAGGGAGAGGGAAGAAAAAGCATAAATAAGGGACTTGGGGGTGGCCAATTTGAGAGATAGTGAAGAAAAGCTAATCTAAGTCAAGAAGCACCAGATTATGAAGATTCTTAGAGCTCAAGCTGGAATTTACATTTGCCACAGATGGGGGAAAAGATTTGAAGGTTTTCTAGGAGAGTTTTAACTTGATGAAAATGATTTTAAAGAAGGTATCACATGACTGAAAGACAAATTTCTAGGATGAAGAAGCCAAACTAGGATGCTGTAGGTAGTGTGGCTGAACAGAGAAGGGATGGATATTCATAAGGAGTGTAAGAAAAAAATTAACGACAGTATTAATCAGTTGTGGAGGACAAAGGAGAGGTTTTAAAGATGATATAAAAGCATCATATATTCATATTTCACACTCGAAAAAGAAAGATATGATGAGTTCAATAGATAGTATTTTGCTTTGGAGCATTTCTTATAAAGGTCTACTTTTGCAGAATAAGTTATCCTATTTCTAGAAGCATATATTAAAAGAGGGGGGGGCACATTGCATTCTTTTCTAGAATATTTCAGAACGAATTAGCTGGGATCAGAAATGCTTATTTATTGTCAGTTATAACCCTGCTTCTTTCACTCTTCACAGTATAGTACTATTTCTTCTGCCTTAAAAGAGAAAAAATGTAAGTTGACAATTCCAGTAGAACTTTGATTTTTATGAAACCAAACTTTCTGGAGGTCTCATAAGCTAAAAGTTTTAAAAAGACTCTTATTAAGGAGTGACTGTATTTTTGTGATTTGGAGCACTATAAAATTCAGCCACTAGATCTTCTGTCATGTAACAACTGTCCACTCTGGATTTGTTGTTTTGATTTTTTTTTTAATTTATCCTTTGGTTATGACATTTGTTCCTGACAGATTGTGTAGACCATGATGCCTTTCTAATGTCTTTCTAATGTCTCTGTGAGCAGAGTTAACAGAATACCATAATGAAATTAACTTGGCCTCTGTGAGGATTTATAATGGTAATGATTCAGGATATTTGCCTTCTAATGATAGACTGCTAGCTTAAAATTACAAAACTATTTGCCTATACCCTAAGAAGTTTATTCACAACTAAATTAAAGTAGTCTCTGACCTAGAGCAAATGATAGAATATGCAAACCTCTGTTTTCCTAATTTTTTAGGTCATAAATGTATATGAGTGCCTGAAAAAATAGAAGTCCAGTTAATTGTTCTGTATCCAGAATTCTTTGCTTTTTGTTCATAGTTCTAATACTATCATAGTCATGAAACACATATAAGGGTAGATCTAGCCAAGACTTATTGGAGAAGATATAGCATTGCCCACCTTTAAACCAAAAATTAGACCTCTCTTTCTCCTTTAAAAAAATGCTGTAGAATAAATAAATTAATGAAAAGTATAAAAAACTTACATTTTGTAGGTGGTCACTTTGCTTTAAAATGTTTGATATTCTAGATTGAAAATGAGATCTAAACTAACCCATAATTTGGTTAAAGGGTTAGAGGAAATTTTTTATTTTTAATTTGGTACTGCTTTAAATAGGTTTGCACAAGATAGGTAAAGGTATTATCAGGAGAAAGGCATTTTGCTAAATGCTGACATATAGATCCTGTGGTATGGCCAAGAAGGAAAAAAATCAGAGGCCTCCAGAAATGGAGAGACTGTTGTCAGTTGCCTGGGTTAAGTAAAGATTCCGCAGTCTGAACAATCAGTTTTATCAATTCATTCCCAGAAATGATGAGTTATGTTTTCATTAGCCAGAATCAGAAAAAACAATCAGAATATAGGTGATTAATTTCAGTGGTAAATGTACCTGCTGTATAGACCAAATTTCTTGTGTTTGAGAAACCAACACTGACTCCATTTTTGGGAAAGATGTGTGAGAAACCAAGTTATCATACAAGCATTGTTTTTGTTGAGCATGGAATCAGTACATGGTTCTGATGTTTGGTGACAGAAGATAAGAGCTTAATATGCTTGTCCTCAAGGCTGGGAACCTTGACTTTGTGAACCAGGGCACACCTTTACGTGTTGGTACTAGATACCAACTGCTAAATCTAGTCTTTCTTACTTTCTTACTTGTGTACTAGGCAGACAGACATCCTCATTTTCTAATATCATTTCTCTTTAGAAATGATAATAAAATCGATCCGATTAAATCTAGAATTTTGTTTTTCCTACTTCTGGACCCATATCCAATACACATATATTCTGATTTCTTACACACTACATGTTGCTGTCACAGTCTTAATTCAGTCAGTTTCAAGAATGACTTACTATGACTTCTGCCTACAATGAATAATTATATTCATTAGACTGCCCTATACAACTGTAATTCAGGTTTTTTTCCAAGTCATAGTTTAAAATATGCTATTGCCTTGAGACTTTAAATCAGTCTATGACCAGTCTTAAAACTAAGTGCACTTCCAGAACGTCTAGGAAGACTAATATTCTAATTTTTACATTCCTTATCTCCTCTCAAAATCCTTTAACAAGGGCATTATTTGGCTGAGTAAGCTAAAATAATGATTACTTTCACACAAATTAAAAATATCACAGTAATAGAAAAGGCTGAAAAGGGGTAGTAGAGCCTGGTAATTTTCCTAGAGGCCAGTTTTCATCGGTCTTATTTGTAATTCTCACTGAACTGATATTCATATTTTTGAAGTACATACTATTATATTTATTTCAATAACATTTAGTTAATATGAACAGGTAAAGTAAAAGTTTTCCCTACCCTGAATACTGTTCTTTAAAGAGAAATTATAACTGCTATGTTCAAATTCTATTAACATGCTTTATTCAAAAGCATTTTGTCATCATTTGACTTTGACTCTTGGAGCCTTTTTCCATTCCTTTCCTACTGTACTTTTTTCTGTCCTTCCCTAAACCCTATCCCTTCAAAAAAATGCCTTTTTATTCCCTCAACATTGTCTTTCTGGCTATGTCTTAATAACCACTAAAAATGCTGATTAGTTACAGAGTTTGCATAAGATGGGGTGGAGTGATAACCAATTTCTGAAGATGGGCTTTTAGCACCGAGTCTCTTGTTGGTGCTGATGGAGCTCAGTGAAACAGCCACACCTCATCTGTCCAGTGCTACTCACTTCCAGCAGCCTTGGATATTCTTCCTGAGGGCCGTAGACTCCTTTCAGGTGTTAATGGTCTATTTTCAAAACATTAATGTGCTCTGTGAGTGCCAGGTTCATTTTGGGGGCAGTGAAAAATCATAGACTAATTATTACTTATCAATAGTACACTTAGCTATTTTGATGGTTTCATCAGAAAACCATTTTATTACATTTGCTTTAATGCTTATATACTTCTTGTATCAATCATTGAGCATGGTAAAATTTCAGAATATGAGATATTGAAACTATATGAATCAGCTTTTGGATTTGGGAAATGATCTATTGTTATTCTGGATTTTGATTGAACTCTTGTATTCAGTCAGTCTCTACCTAGAGCATTTTTGTGTAACTAACTTCAAAGGACAAAAGAGTCTTCACGTTTCCCCACAGCTAATTTCTAGCCATTTGTGAGTTACCCTAGAATTTTCTGGAAGGGAAAAAGGATAATGTTTTTATGTGTAGCCCCTGGAAGGTCCTTGTGTGCAAAGCAGCTTTATCAATAGTAGTTGTAGGTATATACATTTGTTTTTTAAAGCAGTGCTTTTAAAAGATATAGCTGCTGTTTTTCACTTTACTATGAAATGTTTGAGAATATAAAAACAAGGAAAGCTTTTAATTTTTTTTTAATGTTATCTCTTTAAAGTTGTTCTGAATCTTATCTTCCAATGACTTGATTTTTCCAGGCCCCCAATTCTCACCAGTCCATCTCCTTCAAAATCCATTCCAATTCCACAGCCTTTTCGACCAGCGGATGAAGATCATCGAAATCAGTTTGGACAACGAGACCGGTCTTCATCAGCCCCAAATGTACATATAAACACGATAGAACCTGTCAATATTGATGTGAGTACTCAGCTTTTTCAAAATAGAAAATTTTAAGTGTATTTTATTTTTCTTCTACCATTATAATTTAGATCAGAAATAAATCCCATCTTTCATTTATCATAGTTATAAGTGATTTTTTTTTTTAATTACAGATTAGGAAAGCTTTAAATACTTGTGGCAAGTTGTTGTTATTCTAATATTTTTCATTTTAACACCATATCTGTAAAAATATTACTTTCATTTGTTTTGGTAAGGAAAATAGATAATTTCATATTTAGATAATTTCAAAAGCTTTACCTAAATTCCTAAAAGTATATCTTTAAGTTACCTTTACCTCTTTTACTTTCTTGAATAAGCCATTGTATTCCATCACTGTGCACATCCTAAATTTTGGCATGTTCATTTTACATAAAGTTTTTCTAAAGTTTTTTTGTGGTTAAGTTCTAACCTTTTTCTTTTAAATGCTCTTCTTTGGTCTTATCATCATGTGCTGTTATCTCATTCCTTCATTTTTTCCCATAATATAAGCCAGGTTCTATAAACTTTTCCTTTTAAGAACCTGGTTATAAATATTTTAGAGTTGTGGGTCATATGCTTTCCAGAGGCAGCTATTGAACTCTGCTGTTGTAATATGAAAGCAGCTATAGATAATCTATTACAAACAAGTGAATATGACTATGTTCGGTAAAATTTATTTACAAAACTATTTGGCCAGCTCACTGCATTTTTCTAGTTCCTGATACAGGCAGGAGAAGGAAGAGATGAGAAAAAATGAGACACGTGGGTCATTCCAAAATGACTGGTGTACTTAACTGAGTCATTATAATGATTGAGTTTTACAGAGGGGAGTAAAGTGCTCTCTGAGCTAGGGTGGACTGGGATCCTGATGTTCCATTTGTCACATGATTTGTGTATTAGAATAAAGGCTTCAAGTTATCCTTACTGGAACTTATCCTTACTCTTGATCTGTAATAAGCCACAAAACTAAAAAAACCCACCAGTTTGATGGCTAAGGAAGTAATTCCATTTGAAAAGGCAGTCAAAACTCTTTCCCTGTATAAACAGGGTAGGTTAGTGAGGTCATTGTGTGTGTGGAAGTCACATTCTTCATGTGACTCCTCATCATCGCAAAGTTAGGTAGAAAAGCAAAAGTATATCTTAACAGGAAAACATTCAGTGATTAAAAGACCACTTTCAGGCATTCCTCCCTGTTTAATACCAGCTTGCATTCCAATCCAGTTACACCAATATCCAGCATTTTGGTGAAAATGTAGTGCAGACTGATGGCAGATCTGGCGAAAAATACGAGAGATTTTAAGGATTTTAGGAAAACAATTTAAGATGACTGGAGAACTAATCATATGAAGCTACTGAGAAATGATAAACAGAATTAAATCATCTAGTTAATAACAGAAGAAAGATCCATAAAGAAGAGTTTGTTTTTGTTTTTTTTTTTGAGACTAGGTCTCACTTTGTTGCCCGGGGAACTGCAGCCTCACGTTGCCTGGGGTACCAGGTACTATTCTATGTGTCTTGCATCCTCGTAAACACTAGTGGGTTAATAAGTATACTGTTAACCATAGTATACTGTTACAAATGTTAGATTTAGAGAGCTTAAGAAACTTGCTCAAGATCATACAGTTGATAAATGATTGAAATGAGATAAAACCTGGCCTTTTTTCTTAGCTTCTTAACTACTGTTCTATATAAGCAAAAAAGAGATGGGAAGTAAGAGAATAATGCCTAGAATTCTGGTTTGGGTAATCAATAGTATTCATTCTATTCATATGCTTATTTGTTGACTATTCTGTAGAAAATATTGAAGGGCTTATATAATATATTGAACATGATAGAAATACATTTGTAAGGAATTTCTCTTTGTCTTAACCTATAAAAAAATGCAGCTTATTTTCCAAGAGTATTTGCTATTTGGGGCCATTCTTCTATTTTTATTGGATGAACAAACTCTGCCTGTCAGGGTCTAAATTGCATTGGGTTGTCAATATACTCTTCCCCCTACTCCAGTAATTTTGTCTGTTTTATAAAGCTATATATTTTAATAATAAAGACAGATTTTAAAAAGACCCCTGTTTTTTGGACCATTTACATTTTCACCTTCTAGTATATTCTTATACATCCATATTTTTATGATTATAGTCAATGTACATTTGATTTTATTTTGTTTATATATTGTAAACATGTCCAGTCATACTTCTTAATGGTTATAGTAGCTAATATTTGCTAATGGTTATAATAGCATAATATTTATTAAATTGACTCATCATAATTTACTAAACCACTATGTCAGTATGCCTATAATCGGGAAATAGTTGCTTTTAATATTTTAGTATGATGAACAATCCTGTATTGAACATCTTTGTACTTACTGTTTTTCTTAAGAATTGTCTCCTTAGAGAAAATTCCTAGAAGTGGAATTAGAAGATAAAGGGTGCGAGCATTTTATGGCTCTTAATATGTGCCCATAGAAATTTTTTTTTTTAAAGAAATGATGCAACCATTGGTTTTGAATGTCCTGAAATCAATTTCAGCATTGATCAGGGATTATGATTTCTGACCTAGTACTAGCTTGGTGAGTGCTTCAAAATCTTCATTTCTGTCATGTTCATTATCTGATGCCATAGTCTAATTTGTGAAGTAATTGTAAGGTATTATTTTAAATTAATCTTTATGTAATGCTCAGTGGAAAAATTCAGTGTTGTATTTCCTTACCATATGCTCTGAATAAATCTACATTACTGTTTATTTGTAGGACTTGATTAGAGACCAAGGGTTTCGTAGTGATGGAGGTAAGTGGTGATTTCAATTAAAAAAAAAGAAAACAATTCGGAAAAATGCAATTGCTTTGCTGCTTGTCTCCTTTATATTTGCTTCTACCATGAAACACAGACACAGAGAAAAATGTGTAGAGAAAACCCAAAATTTATTATATAAGTAGAGAAAAGAAAACAAAAGGGAATCTTAAATGCACTATGTACAGTAAAGAAATGTTAGTGTGGGAGTCTTAATTATCTTACCCACTTTATTTCTAGCCCTCTGCAAAACTGGAGCTACTCAGTTTCCTTTGGGATATTCCTATAATACTTAGAACCTGTTAAAGCTTGACTTTTCTTAAGTTATTCTTGGGGAAAGTCCCTTGGATTGCCTGGCACAACTCCTTAGTATATCAGCATTTTCAATCACTTTCCTTCAGCCTTCTAGAAGGGTTTGATATGTACATTTTATAGAACGCACCCCAGCAGAAAAAGCCCAGTTGCCCTCTTACTATCCAGTAAATTAAATAGTAAATGAGACATTGAATTTAAATTTCTTACAGAATTTTCATTTGTGACTCATTTCAATCCAATGAAAATTGAGGGAGTAAGAAAATGTTACTCAAGAAAATACTTTTAAAATAACAATTTACCCCCATATAATGTTTTCTAAGCTGTCTGAAACTATCTTGAAGTTTTTTTCCAGGTGGTCCTCTGTGCTTACTTTTTCAGTTGTCTTCTGTGTAATAAGGAAGACCTGCATTACCTGCTTCTCTTGATTAGAGTTGGTCTCTTCACTGTGACCTGTATCTTCAAAATATCTAAGTTCAGGCTCAAAGACCTTTTATATTGAATAAGCACTGTATAAACTATTTTTCTTAAGTATCTATATACTTGTGAAGCCACCAAAGTAATGACAGCCCTGTATTATGTACTCTGAACATAGTATTTATTATAGCACATAGCTTTTTAAAGGATTTTTTTCCTGTTTGTTATTCCATGAGCCCGCCAATTAATGTTGCTGCGAGTTTGACTTTCATATGTCTCAGTAGCTGTGGCTTTTAATAATTTTGCCCAATACATCCAGCATTTAAATGTTGCCATCATGTTAACATCACAGAGTTATCTTAGTCATTAAAAATGGCCTGCTTAGTACCAAAAATCAAGTGGCATTTCTTGTCCTTTTTATGAGTCACTTTTTTAAAATATTGGGATTTTATGAAAATAAGCAGATTTTTTTTTTTTAATATCCAGAATTATTTTGTGAAGCAGGCTTCGACTCATCTTACTTATTCCCCATGATTTCTTTCATTTCTTCTGTGTGTCTGTCTTCCTGTGTTTGCCTGCCCCTCTCTTTCTCTTCTAACAGCCCCTTTGAACCAGCTGATGCGCTGTCTTCGGAAATACCAATCCCGGACTCCCAGTCCCCTCCTCCATTCTGTCCCCAGTGAAATAGTGTTTGATTTTGAGCCTGGCCCAGTGTTCAGAGGTAGTTGGGCTCTTCTTTCTTGTTTTCACCCAAACAGACTAAATATAAGCTACAGATAATGTTTGTGCCTCACCCTCACAGCGTGTGTTTGTAAGCGTGAGAGTTTTCAGTACTAAATTTCTGCTTGGCCTGGCTGGAATGCTCTGAATGTGCTTCTCACACATACTCACTACCACAAGCTTTCTGTATGCTGTCTGTCGTGAATTTTTATAAGCAAGAAAATTCTGGGCTAATTTCCATCTTGTGTTTTGTTATTTTACTTTTTGGTCTTTATACTTTCTTAAACTTAGTGGGTAGCAGTAAATAATGGGGTGGGGGGATTCTTCCACCTCAGTTCCTTTAATTTTAATCCATTTAAGATAACTAAAGATGATGACTATTAGTATAACCTGGTTTTGTGTTTTTAAAGAAAATAAATAGAAGTGACAATCATTCTTATTGTAACATTTTACTAGACCTTTGGCCCTGTTTTTCTGTAGTATCAGTGTTTCTGTTAAAAGTAGGATATGTATACTTATGTTTAAAGGTAAGATTTGTAATATATTTTGGTGTTTTAGCACACTTCAGGAAATTTGAGGATTTGTGCTTCCAGTTATGCCCTAATATGAGGTAAAAGTTAGCAGTGTAATTTCACATTCTCATTTCATCTTGCCATATTTAAACTAGTGGTTAATATGATTTTTTAAGTCATGTCTTGCTGTAAATATTTTTGAAAAATTATATTGCTTTTACTAGTTACTATTATTCTAAATGTAGTAGTGTTTCAGGTTTTTACTCTTTTAGGTCAGTTTATCAGCAGATACATGAAATGGCCTGGAAGTCACACTGTACAGCGTAGCATGCTTGTCCGAAGTTCGCTGCTGCAGCGAACTGAGCAGATCAGAACTGGGCAAGCAGTTAAGGCAAGCAAAGCCTGGGCAAGCAGTTAAGGCTTTACAGTGTTGCAAATTATTAGGAAAGGTAGAAATTGGATTGGGCTGGACTTAGCAGATGTTCGGCCATTTTCTTTAGCAAACTGCATGTGACAGCGTGGAAATTCCACTGATGATGTATGTCATATAGCAGTGATAAAATTCCTGCATATTTGACATCTGAATGTTCTTGTTGCTCTCTGGTCTATGAGATAGTGACTTTTCTCCCCCTAAGAATAGTCATCTTATTTTTTAAATCCTTTTGAAATCTTAACATTCTTCCTGTGCAAATACTACTGGACATCTCAGTCCTCCTCAGGGCCCACCAAGGAGTCATTGCCTTGAAGCTCAGAAGGAGGTCTGTAATGTACAGCAACTTGGGAGTTTGGCCACTGAGTCAGTAACTGGAAAGCTCCCCCTCAGTAAGGTGGGAAGCCTGGCCAGATGAGTCCCCCCGCAGAGTGGATGCCTTGGCTCATACTCGGCTCATGAAATAGTAACATTTGTGATAACTCTAGAGGCCATAGCACTTCCTTGCCTCTCATTTGTAAAGGTGGATATTTTTCAGAAAGTCTTACTTTGTTGTGCAGGTAACAAATAATCTTTATTAGTAGAGTAAACCTACAGGAACCAGTAAAACTGACCAGTACTGCTTACTCTTATTAAATACTATGACATGTAACATAGGGTTCTTAAGAATTGTAGTGGCTGATATAATAGAACCAGATATTTTCAACATTAAGGCCATCATTAGGATATGTATCCATTTGGGGTTTTCCATCTTTCTTTATATTGATTTACTGAGATAATGTAAAATAACCCAGTTTATCAGATTTTTTAATTGATTTATTACTAATCAAAGAAACAGTTGTATTTTTAAATACCTTATTTTAGACATTGTTGTCTTTTTCTAGACTATACAGATTAGTTAAGTATGTGTCTGTAATCAGATGTTTTAATTGTCATTTAGTAATACAAACGCGCCCTTTCTGGGCCTGTCCTTTTGAACATGCATTTTCAAGATAAGTCTAAATCTCTCCCACCCCCTGCCCCCAACAAATTAATGTACTTGATTTGCCTTTAATGGATGCTTTTTTCTTTCACTGACTTAGGATCAACCACTGGTTTGTCTGCCACCCCCCCTGCCTCATTACCTGGCTCACTCACTAATGTGAAAGCATTACAGAAATCTCCAGGACCTCAGCGGGAAAGAAAATCATCTTCATCCTCAGAAGATAGAAATCGAATGGTAAGAGTAAAAGATTGCTTTTTCCCCTCTAATCACTTTCTTTATAGAAATCACAACCAGATGTAATGTTACCTTTTAAGACATATTGATAAATCTATATGTGACAAAATGTTCACATAATCAAATTAAAGAATTGGTAGTTTTTTTTTTCTTCAATCATGTCCCATATCACTGATTCACCTTCAGCTCTACTATACAGTTGACTGAAGGCAGAATAACTTTTGTTTCTAAAATAAGGGAAAAGAGTAAGCAAGTATTTGGGGAAGTATGATTTAGGCATATGTTTTAAAGACTGACCTGCCAATTGACTTTCTTCCCTGTTTGAAAACTAACTTTCTGAGCTAATTATTTTAGGAGTAATGTTTGTTGGATAGGTGGGTCTTTTACCTGACCAAAGCAATTGTATAGAATTATTTATTTACTGACCTACTGACTTATTTATTAATTAATTAATTAATTCATTCATTCATTATCAACAGTTACCATAGTATGTTAACTTAAAATTTTCACTTTTGAGTCAAAATTAATCAAGGTATTCTGTTCTACTCATCTCGCCCCCCCCCCCCCAGTGTCCTCCAAAAGATAAAAGACCTTTATTTTATTGACTTTACTAATACACATTTCTATTCATATCCTGTAAATAATTTCTAATTTTTCAATAAATTGTTTCCATCCTAATACTGACTTAGGTCATAGGTTTAAGTTCTTTATTATTTAAGAATCATATTTCTGATAGTCCTCCAGAATGTAGGTTTTTTTGTTTCTTTTTTCAGCAGATCTGTTCCCTCCCTAGCTTAACATCCCTTAGGCACGAGGGGACACCCTTAGCATGCAGCCTGAAGTTCCCCCCGTTTGTTTGCTTTGGCTTGACTATTACCCTACTTTTATCAAGAAAACTCTTGGAAGACGGGACTCCAGCGACGACTGGGAGATTCCTGATGGGCAGATCACAGTGGGACAAAGAATTGGATCTGGGTCGTTTGGAACAGTCTACAAGGGAAAGTGGCATGGTGTGTATGTAGTACGGTAACCTTTTCACAGCTTGAAAATCACAGGATCTCTTTCATAGTCTCTGTGAAATTAAGTCCAGAAGTACTCATTATTTGCAGCATTAACCTATTCTAATCAGCTGCAGGAATCCTATGAAGATTTTTAATAAAAATTATAGAAAATGGAAACTGGATTTTCAGCAACAGGACTCCTGTTATATTACAGTAATGATTTAATGATTTTTAAAGATGATCTTTCAGGTTATCTAATTCCCAAAATGTTTTTTTTTTTTTCTTTTCCTTTTAAAAGTCTGCTGGTAGTGTAACTTGTGTTACAAACCACAGTTAATGTTAGAAGTGGTCTTACCAAAGGCAGACGTTACCAGTAATGAAATAAAAAATGGGTCGGCCTCACAAGTGATCAAAGAATTGCGAGTTTAGAATGTAGAAATCGTTGTTTTTCTCAAATGGAAAAAAAGTTTCTCAAGTTGATGATATTTCAAGTTGTGATTGTAATGCCATTGGTGTGAAAAGGAGTCACTTGAAATGTTCTGGAGGGCAGTTTGGCGGTATGTTTGCTCAACTGTACAAACTATTGAGTAAACAGTTCAACTTGTAGAACTTTATAATGATAAAGTAGCTGGAGAGGAACAAACAGGTGAGTGTTGCAAGTGAATTTGTTAAACATTTGATGCTAATGAAAAATGGAAATAGAAATAAATGCCAGAGGATTGGATAACTTGGTAATCTCCAAAGATAATAATGGAGAAATTAAGATGCTATGCTAGACCAAAATTTATTGACATGGGAAAGGTGCCTGTGGCATTTTAAATTTTATAAAATAGCATATGTAATTTCTCATAACAAAGTACTACATGGAAATATATCTAACATTATTTTTAAGGTAGCAGTTTCTTAACATGTCTTCTTGACTGATCTTTTCATAACTTTTCAGCCTCTTTTGTTGCGTGATCACATTGCATACACACAAAGGCTGTGCAGGATATACAGCAGTGTGTTAACAAGGGTATTTTCTGAGTGACATGATAAAAATTAGAAATTAAATTTTTTTCTTATGCATTGAAAATGTTTGGTGGTGCATGCCTGTAAACGGCAGCCTAGGAAGCTGCAGCAGGGACTGGGGGATCACGGTTCAAGTCCCTCTCGAGGCAACTTAGCGAGTCCTAGTTCCAAAAAAATAGCTGGGTGTATCGATGTGCGCCTGTAATCCCAGCTACCTGGGAAGCTGAGGCTGGGGATAGCTTTGAGTCCATGGTACCCCGGACAATGTGAGCCTGTGGTTCCAGGCAAAAATAGCAAGACCTAGTGTCAAAAAAAAAAAAGCAAGAAAGAAAATGTTTATTACTGTGACTTTAACAATCAGGAAAAGATTAGTTAAGTTCTTTCAAAAACTACTGAAGTATAATATGTATTTGAAAAGGTACGTGTGCAAATTGTTGAAATCAACATGAACACATCTGTGTTCAATAAATAAAATGTTACCTGCACTTGAGAAGTTCCCTTATCCTTCCCTCCCCTCTGGAACCACTGACTTGGCTGCCTTATATTCTCTTTTGTGTTTAAACTCTTTCAGTATTGTTTACAGTGTTCATCTGTATTGTTAAGTCTAGTTGAAGATCACTGTGTAGTCTGTGTAGTCTTCCACTGTGTGACTGAAACATGTTTTCCCCTATTAGGATATTGTGAGCATTTGAGTAGTTTCCATTTTAATGATTATGAATGCTGCTGCTATGAATAGTCATATATATACCTTTTGATGACTATATTATATACACACACACATCCATTTGGTGGAGTATATAACTAAGAAAAAATTGTGGGGCCAATTTTGTGTATGTTGTATGTTCAGTTTTAGTACGTACTGTTAGGAGTCTTACAAGTAGTTATAGTAGTTTACATACCTGCCAGCTGTGTGAGTTCTACCTGTTTCATCTTTTTTTAAATTATAATTACAACTTAAGTCACTTTCTTAAGCAGAAGCAATACAAGTTATCCATAGGGTTTTTTTTTTTTTAATGATTACTTTGATAAAGAAAAAAAATTTTTTTTTAAACTAAGTCTCACTATTTTTGCCCGTGGAACAGCAGACTCTCATTGCCCGGGTACCACAGACTCAAGCAATCCCCAGCCTCAACTTCCCAGGTAGCTGAGATTACAGGCACACGCCACCACGCCCAGGTATTTTGTTAGAACTAGGTCTCGCTATGGGCCCCAGGCGGGACTTGAACCGCGATCCAAGCCCTGGCCACTTATAGGCTGAAGCTTACAGGCACGAGCCACCATGCCCGGCCCTGAAAAAGAAATTTGTGTTTTCTCTTAAAACCAATCTTCCTTAAGCCTATAATCTGTATTTTTAGCTTTTAATTTGTAAATTCATCTAATTTAATATTAAGTAACCTGGAAGATATTGTGGGTACTTCATGTGTTAAGCTAAATTCCAGGATGAAAGCAAGGTTCACTAATTTTTTTAACTAATGTTTTTTATCCTTAGAAAATATATGCAGTTTTGGAAATTAGATATAATTTATTTGCTGTGTAATAATGATAGAAATTTAAAGCTGAGAATACTCAAGAATTTTAATATCTTTAAGTTTAAAAAATGAAAGTGATATTTGGAATGACAATTTTCTTTTAGGTGATGTAGCAGTGAAAATGTTGAATGTAACAGCACCCACACCTCAGCAGTTACAGGCCTTCAAAAATGAAGTAGGAGTACTCAGGTAAGCATGTGTGAATTTCTCTTTTATAGAGAGGAAAACTTTTCCAGTGATAGCCATTACTAGTTTTACAGATTTATTCAAAATGCATAAAATAGATTTTGTCTTTAGCTATATTCTTATAATATAGCTGATAAAAGAACTACCCTGAATTAATGGAATTGATCATGAGAAATGCTACTTACAGAATGGAAACAATGCTTTTGGAATTCTAAGCTTTATCATATGTAGCGACTTTCCCAAACCCTGGAACTTGAAGAACATTAAAAAACTAAAGTTGACCCAGCAAAGGTAGCCCAAATGGGAGTTTAGTTCTAACTTGGGCAAGATCATCAACAGAACTGATATTTGATCCAAAGAAAACTCTTAACATCCAAGGGAGTGCACCTTTATACTTTCTTTTATTTTAGAGCAGGGAAACCCGTGGTGGGAGTTGTAGGAAATTTTTTCTTCACCCAAAAATACTTTTTTTAACACTAGAATGATATTTAAGAAAAAAAAGTGAGGGAAACAACTACAATTTCAGTGATGAATTTTCCATAATTGAAGGTATTTAGGCCACTAAGATACCTGTCAGTTCTGTTATAAAAGATAGTTCTGAAAAGGCTGAAATGTAGGCTGAGTAGTTCAAGTTTATCCTATTGTTATTCTTTTCCTTAAATCCATTTTTCTAGCTGACTGATCAGTAGACTACTTTGGTCCTCTCAGGTTTATTGACATTTACTCTGTCGTGTCATATTTCTTTTTACAGGAAAACTCGACATGTGAATATCCTACTCTTCATGGGCTACTCAACAAAGCCACAGCTGGCCATTGTCACCCAGTGGTGTGAGGGCTCCAGCTTGTATCACCATCTCCACATCATTGAGACCAAATTTGAGATGATCAAACTTATAGATATTGCAAGGCAGACTGCACAGGGCATGGAGTAAGTTCCATTCTGTTAAATCTCCTGTAAATAACTTCTGAAGACACTGAAAGTGTTTTAGACCTTTTAGCTGATGTTCTTTTGGATTACCTTTGAAATTAACTGTCCAGCAACAGACAGACACTTTTAACTAATGGTTAGCAATATTATGCTATGAAATAAAAGTCTCTCTCTAGTACGGTATTCAAAATATATAGCAAGTATTTAAATATGACTTCAAAGTTGTATTTACCATGTATGAATTAACTAAGCAACAAAGGTTCAGAAAATAAAAACGGGCAAATAAAACACCTAAAAAGTCATGAACAATTATTGACGTATAAATATGACTGTTAGTTATCCTTCAATTTACTCACATAATGTGCCTGTATATTCTATGGTAAAATGATTAGTTAATAAAATTAGAGCAAAACTAAGCATTCTCATCCTTTTTGAACATTTCAGGTTGAATTTGTCATATTCATTGAATTTTTCTATGTAATTTAAAACTAAAAAGTTACTTTATAAAATTATCATAGGCCACAGTAGAAAATTGATTTACAAGGATAAACTCTTTAATGTAAATGAATAGCTATATCAAAAGGTAAGATTAAATATCAAAAGCACTTAGGGGAAATACTTAAATATGTTTGAAAATTCTGTGAATAGTTTAAATATGTGTATCTTAATTTAGCATTTTGTAGTATACAAGTTGCTTTCACATAGATAGGTCATTCATTTTTCATTTCTATATTATGAAGTAGGTGTTTTTATTTTTCTTTTTAAAGATAAAAAAACTGAGGCTCTTAAGTAAGAACACACATAGTATTTGGTATTAGAGGTGTTTAACTAGGAAATTCTCTTATCTAAGTCGTTATTCTTTCTCAGTAATTCTCCCTATGGTTGCTTTACATTATAAAGTTAAATTAAAAGGGTTAATTACACTAGCATTTACAACTCACTCAAGATCATTTATAGAAAATACTCCTATCCATTGTCTTTAAATAATCAATAGATCTATGATTTAGATTGTTTATAGGACTGTGTCCAGTCAGAATTCTTAATACAGCAAATTATTACCTTATTCAGTAATATATCTACTTATGCACTAGACTTGGAACAATCTCAGAAAAGAAAAACACTAAAACTTAGCTTTCCATCTTAGTTAAGAGTCAGAATCTGCTCTAGTCTGAAACTTTATAGTAAAATCTATGAAGACTAAGCCATAACAAAGACGTAAACCTCTTAAGAGAGAAATAAAGGTTATTCTGCTGTTTCTTCAGCACCCAAGCATGCTCCCCCTCAGGGTCTGTCTTGTTATTTCTCTTTGGGTTCCTCAAATATTCATAGAGCTTCTCACCTGTACATCTCTGTTCAGATGTTGTCTTCTCTCATCACCTTGTACAACTAATACATCCCTACACCACCTACGACTCTCAATAACCCATTCTTGGTTTTGTTTTTTTTAACACCCATTTCCATATGACATAGTTATTTGTTGTCTGTCCCTTGCTAGAATAAAGCTGTGTGAGTGAGGGGGATCTGTTTTCGTCTTTCTCTTTTCCATAATGCCTAAATAGGTTCTGGCCTACGTTTGTTACTTGGTATGTGTCTGTTTAATGGGAGGGAAAAATGAAAGAATGATCACACACAACTGCATATTAATAATAGTTTTGTTTGCTTTCTAGAAGAGAGAGAAGCCAAATCCTTCTCATACCAAAACTGAGAACCATCAGGGAAAGAGAAATAGGCATAGATGTGATAAAAGAATAACAGAAAGGAAAGCACTTTTACTATATAAACAGAGACAACAAATAGAGTATTAAGTGTTATTTATAGAAGCAGTGGAGTACCAGCGTTGATTGTGATGAGAAAGGACAGTAAACACTGTGCGGTTGGAATAACTCTAGTCTGGGGGTGGGCAGTGACAAGGGAGTCATTGCCGTTGCTCTGCAGGTTAGGAGCTATGAGCACAGACCCCCTGTGATGTTACCTGCTCTGAAGCGGTAGCTCACGGCGCGACGAGTGTGCTGCCCACAAACATTGATGGTCCTGTCAGGTTTATGTTAAATTTTATTTTAAAAGCAGAGAAAGTTAATTATTAGATTAAAATCTTCTTT